>APFE031416766.1:0-12827 GCA_000404065.3 Pinus taeda | reverse complement strand
ACAACGGAAAATATGATTTTTAAATAGAAAAATTGTTGGTTGTAGATTTCCCAAAAAATGTCGTTTAGGGCCTCAAAACGGCTCCGGAAGTTTAGGACCCGAAAAACTACTAAAAATAGTAAATTGTGCTATAATTAAGGAAACTAAAAAAACTAAAAGAAGCACTAGAGGGGATCCAAGTGGAATTAGCGGGTGGCCACCAATATCCACCTGGATCAAAAGGCTTATAGAGATTCATTACTTCCTAATATTCATCTAGTTCAAGAGGCAAAGGATGACACAAAATTTTATAGGGCCTACATAGAGAATGCAATGGTAGATCTAGTCATTGTCATTTTCATCCCTAATTAAGGCTTCATTGATGCCCACATAACTTTTCCTTCAAATGTGACACAATTTTTCTTGCACATGTGACATACTTCTCTGATGCAATTAAGGAATAAGGCTTAACTAAAGTACATCTAGGCTAATGTACATACAAAATTCAAGCTCCATCTTGAGAAATTTGGCCTCCCACTCCCTTAGACATTAGATCTCCATTTAAAATGAGGATTTTTCACACTTAACCTAATTATTCATAGAGCTTGAAATTTTCTTATAAAGCTTGAATTTTTTCTATAAATGAGAACCAAAAAATTTGAACAAAGGAAAACAATTTCAAGCATATATTAGTGTAAGATTAAAGACGAATTATGTTTCTATTTCTTTCTCAAGAAAGAAAATCAGTTGCACCCTGGAAGATTGGATCGAGAATCCTCATAAGAGTCATCTAAATATGTAAGTTGTGTGGAAGGTTGTGATTGAGTGTTTCACAGTCATTGATCGAGGTTTGGCATGGAAGGTTGGGATGGGGATTAGGTGAAGGTTGGCTAGGACCCATGGTCTGGATGTGTGGCCCATTTTCAATTTCATCCTGAGCTTATAGCTTTCCTGACAACTCAAGAAAGAAGAACTTTAAACGATATTGCTAACCTAGACACTTCTACCATCTAAGCTCAAGGGTGGATGAATTCCCAAGATCTTAATCCGTCGTTTGTTTGGCATCATCACTGGTCTATCTATATCAATGCACTCATTAGATCTCATGTCAGGACCCATGATCGAGAGGATGAATTGCAATGGATCCACTCACCGCATGGAGTTTATACTCCAAAGGAAGGTTGTATTTACATTTATGCAGACTAGGCTCCTGAGTAGCCTTCTTGGTGGTGGAAGCCTTTATGGAAGCTGAAGCACCTAACAAAGGCCAGATTATTTCAATAGTGCCTTCTTGCAAACATAATTCCTATGGGTGACAATCTTCAAAATCATTGCTTTGTTTGTCCAAGTTGGTGTCCCTTCTGCAAAAATGTTGAGGAATCAGTAGATCGCCTATTTCTTCAGTATCATATATCCTCCCAGGTATGGAGGGTTGTTTGTGAGATGATGGATCTATGCCATGGTGAATCATTAGGGATGCTTGGTTCACCTAGTGGCACAAGGTTAATCCCCACAAACTGTGAAACCTCCCCGCGATCATTAGTTGGGGCCTATGGCTTGGTCGAAACAATATTATATTTCAAGATAAGTTGTTGTATTGTGATAGGTTGACCGGTCAGATTATTTCCATATATGATCTCATCCTAGATGATCCTATCATCAACATATCTCTGCAGTTTCATGAGGAATAGGTGGACAAATCAAACCCATGGGCCTATTTTGATGGGTCCTTGCAAGCTAAAAATCAAAGTGGAGGAGGAGCCATTCTGTATCTAAATGAGCATCAATTCTTTAAGGTCAAAAGTGGTTTAGGGTAGGGATCAAATAACTATGCAAAACTTTTTAATCTAAAACTTATTCTCATCTTTGCTCTAGAAAAAGGATGTTGGTAGCTGCAAGTTTTTGGGGATTGCAGGGTAGTCATAAATTGGTTCAATGAAATTTCAGTATGTCACATGCACACACTGAAGCCCATTCTTGAGGAGGTTTTAAGAAAATTAAAGTACTTTTTTATCACATTATTTGTAATCACATTTACAGGGAACAAAATGTTATATCCAATGAGCTTTCGAAGGTGAGCGTGCAACAAGCTTGGGGGTCTTGGAAGATCTCAGAGCAGGTCGGCATAGATCATTTCGAGTACTACCATAGACCCTTTTCTGAGGGGTTACAGGGTGCAGCTATCTCGGATTGGTTCTACCAGTTTTTTAATATCACGATGTTTACTTTTTATTACAGTTTGTACATGATTTTTCTAGATTAACATATGCAGATATGTAATCGATGCATTTTGGTTATCATAGACTCTGATGCTCTTTAAGTAACCTGACATATGGACAATATATTTTTGATGATATGGACGTATGTCTGTTTTTGTCACAACAAATCCTCTTTTTTGTTTACAACATGTAATTTTCACTATCTTTGACCAAAATTACACTTTTTCCTTGAGAAAAAAGAAAAATAAAAATACCTTGAGTTCATTCAAAATAAAAGTAAGTATTTTTACTATATTCTTTAGAACACATAACAAAATTTACATCTCTTTCAAACCCTATCATTTAGAATATATAGAAAAACATGCTCTACTTACTAATCTTTATCCAATTCTAGGTAACTTTCCTTTCCTACCATCATACAAAAAAAAAATACATAACATTACTCTATTGTATTTCCAAAAAATTCTAAAGTAAATAAAAAAGAAAAAAAAACATCCACAGGAGCCTTAGACAACTAGCTGCAAAATAAATAAAAATAGCATTACATAGCTTAATATTACCCGGGTGATGAGCAATATTTTTATCAAAATATGTGTATGTGATTTGACCTAACTCTATAGAGCATCTTTCTTTTGACAATTTGTCTGCCTCATTATTTTTCTCTCTGAAAATATGGGGGTCTAGTCATGTTCATCCAGTTAGCAGGTTTAAGATTTTCCAACTTATTTATAAAATTAGCCCGCTCCACAATCACTTTGGAGTCTTCAAAAACTTCAATCTCCTCTATTGCAAGTAGGAAAACAAAAGCTAACATAAAACTATATATGTTGTATAATTATAAGTAGAGCTTGGATATTTATAATAAAATGGGAGAAGCCCAACATTAAAAAAAAGTAGTTAGCAATAATCAAACAGAACACATTTAAATATAGAAGTGGAAGAGAACTACTTGCAGAAGTACAAAGATGGCAAACACTGACAACTACTAGAAAAAATTGGCCTTGTTCAGGAATCAAAAGAAAGCCTCGAATATAAACAAACACCATCACCCAATAAAAGAGCAACAAAAGCCACAAATATGAAGAAAATTCTAAAGAAGGCCAAATAACATCAAGTTACAATGCCATAAAAAATCCACAAATCCACACAAGAACTCCAAACACATTTGATGTTCAAGGCCACCCGTGTTCTAATTTTGCAAGGCCAGTCTTCTTTGGATACTGCCATTCCTTCATGAAATTTTATCAAACTGCAAGGATGAATCTTTCCGGACCCAGTTTTCCATTTATCTATTATGTAAGAATGAAATCCTATGAAAACTATCTATAATACACTTAGAAAAGGAAAAAATTCACATTTATGTCATAGAATCAAGACACTTTTGACCACATAAATAATATATTATATGGAAAAATTAAGAATAAATTATTAATTTAACAAATAAGAAATATGGAAAATAAATTATCAATGTAACAAATAACAAAATAGTTCCGCGGGTTGAATTTCAAAGCTAAAAATTGTGTTTCTATATACATTTTTAACATCAAATTTTCAAAACGGAAAATGGTAACATTACAAAATGTTTCAGAGAATCGTATACATGCTCTATGTTCATGTTTATTGGTATTCAACAAAGTCATTGAACCGATATATACTATCCATGAATGAAAGTAATTTCTATCCTCTCGAATTTTGACATATTATTATTATTTCCATCTTCTCTAAACAAGTATTCACAAATCCATTTTTTAATTAGAATTTTCAATTCTAAATAATAAAAAGCAGTAGTTTATCCTTTTGTGTTATGTGTAAATAATGTCTGAAATCAAATATACTCCCAAACTATGTAAATAATGTTTGAATGGTAAGATTCACTGAGTGCATCACATCTTGACACTAAGTCTTAAACAAAAATATAGCTATTATCTTTCTAAACAAAACAATAACTGGTATTTTTATCATCTCTCACTTCAACATATTGCTATTATATCTTCTCCGTTGGTACATATAGTCTTTCCTCCTTCCATTCTTTTACAAGAAATTCAATCAATACCTGTGACATAACACACTAACTTATGGTTGACAAGGACTATTCATGAGGCTTCTTTGATCAAGCTTGTCAAGGGCTTCTTTGATGGAGCTTGGCAAGGAAAAGAAAAACGAAAGAGTATTGGAGATGTATTAAACTTCTATTGAAATAGTAGTGATATTTCTGAACTTTTATCCAAATTTCAAATAAAAATAGTCAAAAAATTATATTTCCAAAAAATCAAGAATAAAATATTTACAATATTGTACATTATGATTTACTTTACTTGATAAACTTAACCTAGAATTAATATTTAATTAATCAAAAAATTGTTTACTTGATTAACTTACTATTAATATTTGATTAGATGAAAGTTAATTTTCAAGTACGTTTCCACTTAACAAAACCATTTTTAAAGAATGGGAGTATCATGTGCTTCTATAACTTGTACCTGATTTTGAATGCCAACAAAATTAGATCACATATAACCATAATCTCCACCTTTATGCATTACTAGATTTTGTTTTGAGTGCATCAACTTTGGAAGTGGAAGATTGTCTAAATGATGTCGAATGTACAAGAGAGGATTTTTTTAGGGATTATAGCCATGAACATAGCATGCATTTGGACCATCATGGCGCATAGTCACATTGAGTTCTATGACTGTCAAGAATTATAATTGAATCTTTGTTTTATTCACTAGTTCCCACACGATAGGATAATCTCCTAGACAACTCTTTTAGTTTTTGAAAATGGATCCTACCATTAGTTCTTCAACAAATGGCTCCAAGAGGCAACTAGAAGTTCAAGGTTGCTACAAGCTTAGTCTTGGACTTAGCAAGATGCAAAAGTTATAGCAAAGGCTGATAGAGATTCCTTGCTTCCTAATATTCATCTAGTCCAAGAGGAAAAAGATGACACAAAAATTTATAAGGCCTACATAAAGGATGCAATGGTAGATTTATTCGTTGTTAGTTTCATCCCTAATTTAGGCTTCATTGATACCCACATGACTTTTCCTTCAAATGTGACACAATTTTGCTTGCACATGTGATATGCTTCTCCAATGCAATTAAGAAGTAAGGCCTAACTAAAGTACCTCTAGGTTAATGTACATGCAAACTTCAAGCTCTGTCTTGAGAAATTTGGCCTCCCACTCCCTTAGACATTAGATCTCCATTTCAAATGAGGAATTTTCATATCTTCATAGAGCTTGCAATTTTCTTATAAAGCTTGAATTTTTTCTATAAATGAGAACCAAAAAATTTGAACAAAGGAAAAAATTGCAAACTTATGTTAGTGTAAGATTAAAGACGAATTATGTTTCTATTACTTTTTAAAGAAACAAAAAACAGCTTCTCCCTGGAAGATTGGATTACGAATCCTCATTAGAGTTATCTAAATGTGTCAGTGGTGTAGAAGGTTGTGATTGACTGTTTCGCAGTCGTTGATCGAGGTTTGGCATAGAATGTTGGGATGGGGGATTGAGTCAGGGTTGGCCAGGGCCCATGATTTAGTTGTGTGGCCCATTTTCAATTACGTCCTGAGCTTATAGTTTTCCTGGCAGCCAAGGAAAGAAGAACTTTAAACCATGTTGCTAACCCTAACATTTCTACCATCTAAGCTCATGGGTGGATGAATTCCCAAGATCTTAATAGGTTGGTTGTTTGGCATCATCAATGGTCAATCTATATCAATGCACACATTATATCTCATGTCAAATGTTTCAGATAATGATATACATGCTCTATGTTCATTCAACAGTCAATTCAGCGGTCATTGAACGATATATACTGACAATGATTGGTAATAATATCACTGAGTAACAATAATTTCTATCATTTCAGATTTTAACACATTATTATTGTTTCTATCTTTTCTAAACAAGTATTCACACTTCATTTTTTAGCATTTTCAATTCTAAATAATAAAAAGTAATAATTTCTCTTTATGTGTAAATAATATATGAAATCAAATATACTCCCAAACTGTGTAAATAGTATTTGAATGCTTCATGAATGATAAGATTCACTGAATCAAATATACTCCCAAACTGTGTAAATAGTATAAGATTCACTGAGTGCAGCACAACTTGACACTAAGTTTTAAACAAAAATATAACTATTATTGCTATTATATCTTTTCCGTTGGTACATAGAGGCTTTCCTCTTTCCATTCCTTTACCAGAAATTCAATCATTACCTGTGACAGAACAAGCTAACTATGTCATTGCATGCTTTCGAACTCCTCTGAATCCTTTTCAAACTCCTTTGAATTGCATGCTTTCGAAAGAAAATAAAATGATAGACTTACAGGAAGAGGGATGCGTTGAGAAAATGGCCCTTTGGTTCTAAGCAAGTTCTCGTATATTGCATTAGATCTGGAGACATCATAACATTGAAAAACACATTTTTAGAAAAATAATATTAATACCAACGTGGAAAAATGAATTAATTGTGCTGAATGAACCATAAAAATATACCCTAGACCAGGCTCAGCAAGCTGCTTAGCTTTTTCCGGAGGTCTATTTCCAACCCATTGCTGCCTCATTTCAGTCCACAAAATAAAGGCTGCAATACGAACATAAATTTCAGAGGCTAAAACCCAAATAAAAAGATTCATTCTAGTTTTATATTTAGTTTGACCTGGTAATCCTTCTACTTAGTTGAGATGGTCCTACAATATTTCCATTACTTAGTTGGATGGTCCTACAATATTTCCATTTAAATAATGATGAATAAAAAGGAACAGGTGACATATTTACCATGGTTGACAAACTCAGTGTTTTCTGTGTTGGCATTCACTGCCACAGAATCAACATTTTGGCTCGATCCACTTTTGTTGGACTGTACTGTATCGTTGTCATGGGAGAAGGTAAGTTCCTTCTTGCTTCGTGCCTGAATTTTCAGCTTCTTCGAGCTCCTATCCATCGTAATGACCGGAGATGGTTTTGCACAGAGCACCACTGCTCTGTTACACAGAAGGTTTTATGAATTAGCATCAATAACCAGCACTGAACATTGGTTGCAGCACGCTAATCCAATGCTCTAAATTAGTGTTATTAGTGTCACTGGTTTGAAGTAATGAATTTGGTGATGACAGGAAGAACAGGAAATACAACTAGAATGCCTGCAAGATTATGTATATTTCTAGGTATGGAAAGAACAGTTGTAGTGATGGAAGCCTAATGCTGGTAGGTCATAACAGCTGTTTATTTATTTTTTTATTTTTTTTTAAATCAGTAACCTATATTCCAATAGAAGTGTTTTTTTTGGGGGTTGGTGGGGAACAAAAATGTTTACACTAGCTAGTTCGTGCAGGTTCCAGAGAGACCATGCTGAGCCATGAGAAAGGGTCAACTTTTTGGGTGAGATAGTTCTTGCAGGTGTCAAGAGAGACTGTGCAGGTTCCAGAGAGACCATGCTGAGCCATGAGAAAGGTTCAACTTTTTGGGTGAGATAGTTCTTGCAGGTGTCAAGAGAGACTATGCTTAGCCATGAGAAAGGGTTAACTTTTTGGGTGAGAGGGGAACAAAAATGTTTACACCAGATAGTTCTTGCAGGTGTCCAGAGAGACCATGCTCAGCCATCAAAAAGGGTAAACTTTTTGTGTGGCAGGGTGAAACAGAAATGTTTACACCAGCTAGTTCGAGCAGGTTGCAGAGATAAAGGGTCAATTTCTTGGGTGTGAGGGTGAAACAAAAATGTTTACACCAACTAGTTCTGGCTAGTATTTAGAGATAAATTGTAGTGTTATTTTTAGTGATAAATTATGTATAAGAGTTTGAAATATTTAAAATATAAAAATAAAGATTTTTAAAATTAGATTTAATAGAAAAATGAAATATATATATATTATTTTAAATAAAATAAAAGATTTTTCTTTAATTAAAGATAAATATAAAATTCAAATCAAATCAAATCAAATTACTTTTACAAAAGAAAAATCTATCATAAGATTTGGGATATTAATGAAAATAAATAATGTAAATTAAAAATATATTAAAGATAATAGGAATTTGAGGATAGGGAATTGGTTATAAATCAAGAACCATAGGATTTTAAGATAAATTAGAAGAGAAAAGAAAGTTAAAGTGAAAAAAATGGCAAGAAAGGAGAACTAAGGAAGGGATATTGATGAGTAATGAGAAAAATCAGAAGTGAATCAATAAAACAAATATTGAGAGGGATATTTTATCTTGATGGATGAATAATAGGTTTTCAAGAATGGCTTAAGTTTATAGTCACTTTCATGATTTTTTTTTAATTTCGAGATTATGAACGATAAGAATGGAGTAAAGCAGATATTGAAGGGGTTTGTTTTGGGACTCATGAATAATAGGTTTTGAGAAATGGGTAAGTTTATAGTCACTTTCATGATTGAAATTTCTATTTCAAAATGTAAGAGTACTAGGATTTAGAAGCCAATATTTTGGGTTATTTTGATCAAAGAAGATGAAGTTATGAGTTGTAAGAGTGTTTTGTAATAACTAATAACAAATATCAAATTTCAGGCTGTGAAAACCTACATTTTCATATGATATAAACTTGTATGAGTCAACAATTTGTAAGATACAATAATTTACATGTTATATCACTCCTGTAAAAAAAAAGTTAAGTTTAGAATTTAAAAGAAATTTGACGTGTACACATTTCAAGAAAAACACGGAGATGATAAAAAGAGAGCCAAAATTTGAAATCTCACATAGAAACAAGAAGTACTTATTTTGGCAAGTTGCTATAGTAAATCTTAAAATCTTAAATAACAAGGGCAAACTTTAATGAATAATAGGTTTTCAGCAATGGCTTAAGTTTAAGGTCACTTTCATGATTTTTTTTTTTAATTTCAAGGGTATGTGATAAGAATGGAGTAAAGAAAATATTGAAGGGGTTTGTTGTGAGACTCATGAATAATAGGTTTTGAGGAATGGGTAGGTTTATAGTCACCTTCATGACTGAAATTTCTATTTCGAAATGTAAGAGAGTACTAGGATTTAGAAGCTAATATTTTGGTTTAGTTTGATCAAAGAAGATGCAGTTGTGAGTTGTAAGGATGTTTTGTAATAACAAATATCAAATGTTGGGTTGTGAAAACCTACATTTTCAAATTATATAAACTTGTCTGAGTCAACAATTTGTAAGATATAATAATTTACATGATATATCACTCCTGTAAAAAAAATTAAGTCTAGAATTTAAAAGAAATTTGAAGTGTGCACATTTTAAGAAAAACACAGAGGATAAAAAGAGATCCAAAATTTGAAATCTCACAAAGAAACACGAAGTACTTACTGTGACAGTTGCTATCTCAATTCTGAAAATCACACAAACTTCTTACTCTGGCAGTTGCTATCTCAAATCTGAAAATCGCACAAACTTCTTTCTGTAGAGGTAGTCTCTCTATGAATTCATGCGGCGAACCCGTAACACAAAAAGATGCTAGTTCTCCTTTATACATAATCGTATAGCTAATTTAAGGAATTTTTCATCATCGAGCAAGGTTTAATTTCCACTAGGTTTAACCTGAAATTAGGGACAATTTGAGGTACTGTTTGAACATGTAGTTGAACCCAAAGAGGTCATATTAATGATCTTGTGATCGATGCACACATTAATGGGTCAAAACCCACCCCATGTCCTTCAATTTCTACAAGTTCGTGGAATGTATAACATTAAATGATTTTTGTCACCTGTTCACACCTAAATGGATCACAGCTATTATTATAGATGATTGTTTTTAAATTAATTTTTAAAATAAATTTTGTAATTTTTTTTAATATATTTCTTGATTTATGGATAATAAATGAATAAAACTGTCTACTGTAATTATAAAATTGTTTTTTTAAATAAAAATATAAAATTAATTATACTTTTTAATTATTAAAAGAAATAAAAATTATATTATATTTATATATATATATATATATATATATATATATATATATATTAATTAAAAGGAAAAAAAATCATCATAAATGAAATAACAAATCCTGGAATAACAAAAAAAAAGAACAAATCCAAAGTAATGAGTAATGAGATAAATTTTATAATTTTTGGTGTTTGTATGTGAGATGTAATATTAAGGTATATGATAGTTCCAACGTTTGACTAAGGTTTTTAAAATCAAGTTGCCTTTAGTGAGATTTGAGATTTTTTGGAAGTTTTTTGGTGGATTTTTTCCGTCTAATTTCTCTAAAATCTGGCCAAACTTACCCCTACATAATCGAAGTGCCCTAAGGATTTTTCAAGGTGTTGAATCCATACATATAGTAAAAAAACCCACACAAATCAAGATTTCATCTCAAATTTTCCGGCACCGCCCCAGGGGTTTTTCAAGGCGCTGAATCCATATATACATTAAAAAAACTCATTTTAAATAAGGCAAATCAAGATTACAGTAAAAAAAACTAGTTTAAATAACACAAATCGAGATTTCACCTCAATTTTTTAATGTGTTATAAATATTTTGATTTTGTCAAAATAAAATAAAAATAAGTTTATTTAATTTTATATTATTATTATTATTTGTTGGGTAGTTAAGGTAAATATGATTTGGTCAAGTTACCAGTATGTTTTCAATTCCAAGTTTATGAGGATCCATGGTATTGACCTATGGTATTCATGTAGAATATCTCTTATTTATGATTTGGTCAAGTTACCAGTATGTTTTCAATTCGAGGTTTATGAGGATCCATGGTATTGACCTATGGTATTCATGTAGAATATATCTTATTTAAATGGTCAAATTAAACCATCCTAGATCCATTTTAACTCTGGATCTACCAAGAGCTGTGAGGGATCAAATCTCTTTCGGATCTCAAGAAATTTGATCCCTCTTGGCACTTGTAGATCTGGAATTAAGATAGATCTAGATTAATAATAATTTTAATATACTTTTATGTGTATGTTTAAATTATACGTATATTTTTTAATAATTAACTTTTATACATCTATTTTTTAATAATTAACTTTTATAAAAATGTTTTAATGATGTTAATTTGTTTAAATTAATATTTTTAAGATTTGAAGTGTAATAATAAATATTTTATATATCTTTTTAATTTAAAGACTTTTTCAATTATTTTTAATTAAAATAATAAGTATTTTTAAAGTTTTTGAAAATACTAATTAACATAAATTTTCATAGAATAGAAAGTTTTTATTTTTTTTTTAATTTAGACTATAAGAAATACATTAAATTTAAAAATAAACCATATGAAACTTTGAAACTTTTTAAGCTATATAATTTTATATTAAATTTCAAAAGAGATTTACAGTAAAATAGAATAAATTAAACATGTTTAAATATTCTCATAAATATAACACAATGTACTTATGCAATACTTTATTTAACTCAAAAAAATGTTTTCTAAATATTATTTTTTCTTTCAACTACTAACTATAATGTCAAAAAGCAACCTCGACTTAATAAGACTATAATGTTAAAGGCACATCAACTTTGAAGAGATAATATTGGATCCATACATCAACTTTGAATGGATAATATTCGATCCATACGAAGGAATAAGGGAGATGATTTTACACAAATATCACCAAAAAAAACCACATGATTAAAAAAACATATATTTATTATAGACCCATATTATGTACAAATTAGTTTTTCTAATGACTTTGTGCATGTGGATTTTGGAAGAGGTAAAATATGTGAATATAGATAGACGAAGAATCTTTAAATATCTTTAAAATTATATTTTATTTTTTAATAAGCATATATTTAATTAATTGAAAGATGGGGTATTAGAAAATTGTCTAAATCTTTCAGTTTTATACCCATATATATATTAAGAACAAGAATTGGCAGGTTTATATATACATGTATGTGGCGGAAGATGTCTTAGATTAAATAATAAAATTACTTTTAAGCAATTTTTTGTTAGTTAACATTACAGCAATGAAAATTGGTTTAAAAGGATTTTAATATGCATTTCTATCAATAATTATCTTGTTTCTATTTAGAAGTGCATAGTCATGTCATTTGTGGCAAGAAAGTTTGTGCATTTAGATGTTTCAAATGCCCTACCCCTTGACATAGTGGTTCAATCTTTTTTTGGTAAAATAATTGTCATGATCCTTAACCATTAACTTAAATCATAAACAATATATCAAAAACCACAAAAAAATTGTCAAAATTTCCAAATGCTTTATTTATTTAAATAACATTAAAGTATGGAAACATCATACAATGATCTTTGTATGAATGGAATTTATCCTTATTGACTTGCTGTCTAAAATAAAGTAACCTCTCAATAAGTTAATTTCTCAGATGCAAAATACTCCAATACATAAAAAATAATAATCCTTAAGAAATAACAAGTTCTAAATTAAAATATGGTAAAATTATGAACAATTTCAATATTCAACAAAGATTATAGGCAATTTCAATGTTCGATAAGAAACAACTAAAAAATAATTAATTGTAATCTAAATATTCAAATTTGAACCAGAAAATTAATTAATAATAATATTTATATAACGGTTAATCATTTCTGGCAGCTTCCTTCATAAAAATAAAATACACATCAACCTAAATGTCTTGTTGCAACATTCACCTTTTCAACATGATAAGACAAGCCTAATTGG
>APFE031416763.1:0-11581 GCA_000404065.3 Pinus taeda | reverse complement strand
ATACTACCTACACATGCTGAAATGATGTGGGCAAGTGAAGAATTGTTAGTGATTAAGCTTTGAGGACAATGTTACGAATATAATTTATATAAAATTAAAATAAATATAAATGAATAAATAATAATCATAATTATAGTTAATTAATGATTAGTTAATGAAGATGCATATTCTAAAGGACATGACCATTCATTGAAGGGGCACTTTCCTAGGTATATAAGTGGATCCTCATTGTACCAATCAACCATATTTATTCATTCACGTTATTAATAAAAATATTATTCACAATACATTGTGTATTTTAAATTACAAAGTACAACAAGCTAGATTTTTTTCACGACATTATGTGTTGCACACTAGCATGTAAGAGTATATTTGAGAGAAACATCTAGCACTGACATCCTAAGGTGATATGGCACCTGCACTTCAAATTATTTAAAAAAGGTAAAACCATTTGTCAACTTGTCAAATTTTGGAGGTTCCCAAACTTCTGTTCTGATCCACCACATTGAATTGGTTATATGTGCACATATTCTAGTGCAAAACTCATGGAGGCGCAACTTCCAATTCTCCAACGTGTCATCTTAGTCAACGTTGATGGTGCTAGATGCTCCCAACAATAGGTGACCTCCCTAGTATGAAGTCACAAAGTATACCTCACACCATTTGGAGTAGGAGCCCCATTCGAATAATAAGCCCACCCACCATTATTCTTAGAGATTTTCTTTGGTTGTAATTATAAACATAAGAGATTATGTACACAACCTTTGAAACAAGCAAGTAAGTTGACACTGTGAAGCATCCAATTGCAATGCATATAAGGTACTTTCATGGAAGGGAAAGAATGAGTGAGCCTCTAGAATAAAAGTAATAACACTATATCAAAAGAGACCCGAAAGAGCATAGAAAGAATCATTGATTAACCTGCAAAGTAGTTCACAAGATAACAACGATCATAAAAGTAAGTAACAACACACATTTAACAAGATGCATACAAAAACAAACGAAATAGTTCACTTTCATTAGTATGTAGAAACATAAACATACACCCCAAATAATGAAATAATAGTCTTACAATCATTCATGACATATGCATGAAAGTGTGTCGACTCCAAGAGCTTCAAATTATTAAATGGAAGTCCCAAGATACACCATTACAATGATATAGTAGTAGCTCCAATATTAGAACATTAAGTGACCACTTGCTCCTCCAAATAATGATCTTCTCTCCTATGCCAAACTAGAGAAGCCAAGGTGAAAAATCCTTTTTCTTGGGCTATGGGGGTGTATTTATAACAAATTAGGTGATGATCACCTCCCTGGTGACTCTTGACCTTCCCTCATAACTCTTGGGCTCCCATGTCACTTTTCGATTTTCTATGGGACCTTTGAGTTTTTACATGACTTTAGAACTCTAGTGACATTTCACATTCCATGTTGGAGCCTTGGGCTTCCACACATTTTACATTTTCTCATTTTTTGAAAATACAATATTACATTCCATAAATTGTGGCAAAATACATTAACAACATATGACTCTTGTGGTGACACTTTGAGAAGCCGTGACTTGGGATAGTGACATAAGACTTCATTATATCAATGCCAAGTTCTTGTCTTTGTTGTTATGACTTCAAATTGTTCATGATATATCTTTGCTTGTACTTCATCTTTACCCTCCAAAGGATCTGGATGAGTATTGGAACCTTCTAAGTGAACATGAGTTTCCATTTCTTTGTCTGTTCCACGATTCCTTTACTCTTGCATGATAGCACCTTGGGTCTCATCTCCACAAGTGTCCTTCTTGAAACTCTCCTTAATAGCCTCCTTAATCATCATCTTGCCATGATAGGGTGATAACACCTACAAATGAAGTTCATTTATGACAAGAGAACATTAGTCCCAAAATCACCTATTTTAACTTTCTTTTCTCATGCGAGACTGATTGTCATGGAAGACTATGCAACATATGAAAGAAAGGGCTTCTTGGATGCAATGCACAGTCATGAGATAGGGAGTGACAAGGCTGGGCATGAAAAGTGCATAGTGTGCAGTGGTAAGGAGTGAGGGACATGACTGTGAAGTTGAGAAAGTTAGGGAGGCAAATATGACAAGCTTTCTCACTGTGAATGCGCAATGTGTAGTGCTTGAGGGAGAGAAACTAGGGATTGCATAGTTGAGCACTATAGGGATTTAGGGATGATGTCATTATAGACTGGAAATGTGTAGTGCACAATGAAGACAAGGATAGTCAAGGAATTACACATTGGGAAAGTTCAGGAGACAAGAGTGACATGCTTGGGAACTATGATTGCGCAATGCAAGTTGATGAGGGGAAGGACCTAGGGTTGTGGATTTGAAAATGGGAAGGGTCTAGGAATGGCTCGACTCTCCACTAGAAGTGTATAGTTCACAACAATGGTCAAGGTTGTTCAAGGACTGTGCATTGAGCAAGTGTTGTTAGAAGAATGGAGTGACTTAGCCCTTAGATTGCACAATGCGCAGTTGAAAGAGGTTGTCCTATGTGGATGCATAAACAGTTATAGGAGGTAGGAACTTCACCTATGTGGCTTGGGAATCTATAGTGCATAGTTGAAGAAGGATGAAGGGTTAGTCATCAATTGCACAAGTTGAGAGGACCAAGAAAACTCCAAAATTAACTAAGTGTGGGATCACTAAGACAAAAGAGTGAGAGCAAGAGGATATGACAAGTCATAAAAATGATCACACACACTTATACAATACAACACATGACCATAAGATGTTTAGTACCAAAAATTGACATGTATACAATAAAAAGACAGTAAGGCAACACTTGTATCCAAGTGTGACACTTAAGATATAACCTTTGACAACACAAGTGTCGACTGCAAAGAGAAAGTTCTCAATGCCATGGGATGTTTCCAACACATATTTTAATGATAGATAGGATCAAATAGTGCAAGAGGGTACGTTGGAGCTACCTCTAGAAAGTGCTTCCCAGGTGCTCTTAAGATGCGTGAAAACAAAACATGCAAGAGTGGAAGCAACACATGCAAGAACGAAAACAAGCAAAAACAACTCTTAAAAAATAGATCAAGAAAAAACAACACTTTCAAGAACAAGAGATAGCAAAAGTGACACTTGCAAAAGGAAAAGCAACAATTGAGAAACTCAATCGAGAGATGGTGTATTTAATCATGAATGCTCCTTGTACTCCAAAAGTGCGCAATGCTCAAAAGTGAAAGATGAACATGAAAATGAGTTATGGACTGGACTATTTACATAGGGGAGGAAACATGCAATTTGAGTTAGAGTTTATGAGCCTGCTTCGTGCATGTCGAGAAACTAGGAGGCAAGAGTGAATTGACTACCATTAATAGGTATTTAATACTAGAAGAAAAACCTCATTGTCAACAAAAAGTGCGCAATCACTATCTGCAAATGTCTCCCTTACACTGTCACTAGAAACTGCACAATAATTGGGAGTGAGAATTTCTCAATCATTATGGATAGGAACTGTGCAGTGATTGTGAGTTGTGATTGCATAGTTACTGTGAACAATAGTTACACAATGACTATGAGCAAAGGTTGCACAGTGGATGTCACTAGAAACTGCACAATCACCATTGGCAAGGATTGCATAGTCACTGTGTCTAGGGACTGCACAATCACTATCTATAAAGAAGAGGTGTGCTAGCTTGTCTTCTTGTGAAGCCATCAAATTTAGGCATGTGAAGGCAAGCAATTCAACACTCGGGATTCCTAAAGGAAGACTTGAACAGATAGGCAACATGAATAAGCATGACCATGATGGCTTGAGATGAGGGATGAAATGATTATAATGAGGCTCTAGAATTTGGATGTAGGAAAAATTTGGAGGGTGTTTGTCACAACAACAACACTTGGCGACATACTTGAAGAACCCCAACTTCTTTATCTAGGTCTTACATTAAGCAAAAGGTCTATCCTTCTGGAAGTATTTATTCATCGTGTAGAGCACTTAAGCTTCCCTACTTATCTTGATTATAGATATAGTCTCTCCTATCCCCCTTTCTCGACTCAAACTCATTTACAAGACTTGCCATATCCCAATTGTTTTGATTCAGGAGAGGGATAGTTTGCATTCGCAGGTTTAGAATGATGATTTTTTTTTTTGGTTTCATGTTTGGTGTTACTCTGCTTCCAGTAGACCTGTTCAATACCTTGATAGATTCACTTAAGGAAACACAAGCATTTCTACACTACCAATCAGCTTGTTCAGTACCCCAACGAAGTTTCTTGCTTCACCTCTCTACATAGGATGTCCTTATCTTCTTTCACCCTTTATTTATTTTCAATATGCTCATTGGTACCTTATTGATTCTTATATCTCTAGGGTGGAAGAGGGATTCCAAGTTATTTCAGAGCAAAAGGGGTTATTCCTTTAGAGACTCTTATATACCTATGTAATTAATGCACACATTCTTAGTTTCCTCCTTTCCCTCCTTTACTTGAGTGGATCAACAAGAAAAACACCATTTAATTAAAATATTGAGTTGATGAATGAAGATCCTAGATTAGACACGAGAATCATAATTCTGCTAAAATATTTCCTTTCGAATGAATCATATTTTCCATCTAGACATCATTTACCTTAAAGATATTTTAGGCCTAAACAAATATGGGGACCAAAAGTTAAACAATATTTTCTAGTCATCAAAATGCCATTTTAGTATTTCAGCACATTACATTTGAGCCAAACGAGAAATCTTTCACGCAAAAATTATTCAATAGCAGAGAGAGAGAAAAGAGACATGACACAACAAGCAAGGTGTGAAGAATGGAAACAAGGAAAATATAAAGATTAAACTGAAAATGAAATTCAAGGATAAGGTGATGCAAAGGGAAACTAAAATGAAACTAATCCTAATCCTAACTAGATAGAAGGTCAGGGCAAAGTGAAGTGAAATTTCCAATGTAACCATTCAAGTTGTTCTCAACCTGCAAGAACAAATATATGAGCAATTAGAACTAGTGCAAAATAATGTGCAAAAACAAAAACAAAGACATTTACCTAAAAAACTTGCACAAAAGTTTGAAGGTATTTCTTGTAAGGAGAAATATGTACCATAAAAACTCACTCTACGAAGATGTGATTTTACCTTGATGTATCAAATGATAAACATGAATATTCTGAAGGTATTTCACAACCGTGTCTTGGTCAGTGCTCTCATTCAAAAAAAGCATAAAACAAGATTGAAACCTCTTATTGATAACTAAGCTTTCTAAATACTAATCTTCTAACCAATCATATGTTGGATCATGATATTCAAAACAACCAATTTTAGATTCTTGAAACTATTTGAAAGATAAGCTTCCAATCAACGCGTTGGGGTTATGGAGAGATTCTTGCGAAGAAAACATGACATGATGTCATTCAAAAATACTGTCAAGAAGTTGAGGTGCCTCCACTTCTCAATAAGTATATGAACATTTAGAAGATGAATTTTATAAATTTATTGGTTTGATGAGATCAACGAACGTAAATGAACAACCATCGTTAGTTATACTGGTGGAAAAATGATTAGTGGGAAGATAGTTGTTTTTAGGGATGAGCTGATTTGAGAGACCTCGTAAATGCTTTGATTAATAGAATCATTCTCCTTGCATACTACATGCAAAAAATCGTTACCTTATATTCGATCGCAAAATGAACTAGCAACAAAAAAATTGGAAAGATTAAAACTGAAAGCTAGTATGGAGAATCCAGGAAACCAGTGAGGATACAAAGAAAAACGAGAAAAGCCTCACAACAGATTAACATGCATTGAATTAGATTTAATATTTATATTAGCTTGGAAAATTAATTTGTCAAGATGAGGATTTTTATCCACCAAATAACTCAAGCATTCACTAACGCTCAAGAGGATAGATTACGCAGGAACAAAAATGATTAGCCTTGAAAAATAGATAAGAAAGATAAGGAGATAATTATTTCATAGGAAGTTGAACAAGAAGAAACACTTTTGCCAAAGATAATTTATGTGTCGACAATAAGAATGATAATCTTCAAAGCTATGTTCATCTATGGAAGATATGCATTCCAATTCTAGATTTAATACAAGAGATTTGCATGGAGATGAATTATTCAAATAAGGATTATTCATATGGTCAAAAACTATATCTTGAGAATTAAGAGAATTAACCTGAAAATGTTGAAAATCCTTGAGGAGTGAGTTTACATCTAATGAAACAATGTTGAGAAAATAATTATACGAGAATATCTGTATCTGACTTAGTTTGGGGACCTCATCAGGATCACGAAAACCTAACATATCCATTAGTAGAAGTTGAAATTCCTCGACTTCTTGATGAATCTTTGAGCCTTCAAATGTTGAATTATAAAAATTGAGGGCTTAATCAAACCAACATTGTCCACATTAACCAAATTTTCAACATTGGAAAAAGTAATGTTGAGTTTATTGATTTGATTAGTTATTCTAGGATCAACCAATAAATTACCTAAGTGATAAGGTTCTTTTAGTGTTATATCTGAAGATATAGAGACCAAAGAGGTTTAACGAACAACTTGAACTAAAGGGTTAATCCCATGCAAAAATGGAGATTGCAAGGCATACCGTGGATGCTCAATAATTTCATGGTTATCTTCTTGATCATGGATGACCGTACCACCTTATGTCAATTCAAAATTTAGCTCACTAGATTGCGAATTCGAGGAACATGGCATATTTTCATCATGATTTGATTCATCATGTACGTGAAGACATAAGGGATAATGGGTTGAAGAAGAAACTCCAGTGAAAAATTCGTGTAATAGAGAATCAAATTCCATATCTAGGCCTTGCAAATCCAATTCTTCTTGAGAAATCAAAATATTGGCTAATGTAGGTTGGGCATCCACCACCATATATATCAATGGAGTCATTGTTATCAGAATGATGGTTTCCCAAGGCTTTATCTTGGTGAATAGCTTTGGTTTCATTTGATTGATTACCAAGAGCACAAGATCCTTGATCAACAAGGAATGTAGGAGTATTATTTTGGCATAGAAGAATTTGGAAAAGGGAAGAAAGATTAAAATTTTCTTCATCCTTTTGCTCCTCTACTTGTGAAATGGGGCAAACTTGTACTTGATCATCAATTGGACCAACAATTTGAGAGTCAAGAATATTAGAAACAATGGTTGGTGGAGCAAATTGATCAAGTGAATCAAGGTACAAGAAGCCATGAGATGTAGATGGTATAGGATGGCATGTATCCCTATTAGATCGGATTATTGATGTGATCTGGAGAACTTGAGGGATCAATCTTCACCTGAGGTTCCATGTATTTGTTAGAACATTCAAAGTTTTCCCGGATAAGATATTGATAATGGAAAATAGAAGAAGGTGGAAGAGGAAAATCAGAAATTCTATTTTCAAATTTCCCAACTCCAACATGAGTATGAAAGACCACTTTGTTTGATAATGAACAAGGAGGAGGACAAGAAAAAAAAGGTGGAGTAGATTCCTCCTCTTAGGGTTGAGGTGCCTCATGGTCAATATAAGTTGGAATGGCAAAAGCTTCCAATGATTCAAATTCAAATTGTTTCGAGGAGAATTGAACCAAACACTAAAAATTTTCATTAAAAAAATCTCAATGCACATCCTATTTAGGAAAATCATAACATAAGTGAAGAAATATATAAGAAAAACCCTCTACTGATTCATTAGGTTTCATTCTAAGTTGATTAATCCTTTTATAAACATCTCAGTAATTATACGTGTCAAAGGATGAAGCTCCTTGAAGAGTTGTTCTGTAATGTACCTAGGGGGGATAATATGGGGTACAAAGGGAATAATGTAATAATGGGATGGGACATAGTAATAAATAAGGTGGTTAACCCATATCATGTAAGGGACCACAAGTAGTTAGTAATATTGTAATGTGGGACCATGTACTTAGATAGATGATATTAGGGAACCAGGGTCTGACCCATGTATTGTATGTATGAGGCCTATATAGGGCATAGAGACCCACATTGAGAGAGTCAATGAATATTGTATGAAACAAAACATATGGCTTGTGGAGGTGTTTCTCCCTTCCCTAAGATAAATGTTTATGGTGTGCCCTACCTTAAGGTGTTAGTCAATTTAGTTGTCCTTAAATTGCTTACATTAATTATCATCGAGAGTCGTAACTGAATGAACTGGGCGCACTATATGTGCAAGACAACCTCTTTCTTACTTTTTATTGTTTTCAATTTTATTTTGTTTTGGGGTTTTGTCTTTGTTTGTCTCCTAATGTGAATGGAAATCCTATTCCTAAGTTTTAAGAATACTTTAGAAGGCAAGTATGGATATATATTTTAAGGAAGGCAAGTATGGATATATATTTTAAGGCAATTATGTCCTTTATGATAGCTTCCAGAGCTTAACACTTCAGAGCATCTCAAAACATACTAGTGATGAAATTAGTACTTGAACAAGAATGTAAATGTGCAGCTATTCAAATCAAACAAATGATGAACTACTGATCATGAAATCACTATCTCTGCTGCTCATCTAAATACAAAAATAAAAGTTAAGATATTGCACTCAAACAAATCAAAAACTGCAAACTAATAAAAGTAAAATAAATTCACTTCACTTATAGTCCGATAGCCCGCCAAGTAGCTTTTCGGGGTTAAGCCATGGCTCTGGAGATAATATCAATAAAATGAGGGATTGATATCTAAATTACCTACTTGCAAATGAAAATAAAATCAAGTCACTTCACTTATAGTCCGATAGCTCGCCAAGTAGCTTTTCGGGGTTAAGCCATGGCTCTTGAGATAACATCAATAACATAAAGAACCTGATATCTAATTGCAAAAAAATAAAAAAAAATAAAAGTAAAATCAAATCACTTCACTCATAATCCGATAGCTCGCCAAGTAGCTTTTTGGGGTTAAGCCATGGCTCTGGAGATAACGTTAAATGACATGAAGAATTTGACATCTAAACTAACTAACAACAACAAATGAATAAGACTGAAATCAAAGCATAACTGAAATTGAAAAGCTAAGAAAAACAAAGTCAGCAGAGAGGCCAATCTCATGTCACTATTTATTGCAAAAATTGTATGAAAACACCTGAGCCTAGCCTATCCTGAAACACACTGATCAGTGTTAGCAAAAATATACAATGCTTGGAAAATCATGTATAGGAATGAAACATTAACACCATAACTAAAATATGAAATATACACAGGTGAGCAAACTATGAAATATCTACAATGGAAATAAGACAACAACACATAAAAACTTTACAAAAATAAAGAAACAAAACCTCGGCTAGCAGGGGCCCTCTGCACGACCTTGGTTAACACGCCGTCAGTCTGAAATTACACTCACACAGTCATATAAAACAGGGTCTTGTTATATTTCAAAATATAGGAAGGATCCTCTCATTACAACAACAGGATCAATGTCACGGCACAACACATGAACTAACAACAAGACTATATATAAAAACTAGCTACATGAGTTTGAAAACGAATTATTTATAAAGGAAATTACGTAATTGTTTTCCCTATGAAAAACCTTCAGCAGAGGACACGTAAAAAGACAAAACCCGTGAGCTTAGCGTATTGGTTGACATGATCATTCAATCTACCAAAATGTGGCCGTTGGATTTACATCGTGGGGGTATTTTACAGCTGTCAAAATGAATCCATGGATCTAGGAACGGTCTCGGACTCTTCACGTGTTGAAAACAGAGATCTGTTTGCCGTAGAACTCCTCATTTGACCATCGTTTGACCAAGGCTTTCCTTGACGAATTTGGCTAAACCAATAGGACCTGGTCCATGTCCAAATCATTCTTGAACTGCCCACGTGCCTCGTTTTGCTTGCTGACACCTGTAACCTAGAGATCAATAAAAATAGCTGCAGAATCTTGAGTCAACTGCGGAAAGTGGCTACATTCCGCAGCTGATGAGCAAAATCTAAGTCAAATAGAAAACACAAAAATATAGTTAGAAAACCACTTAAATGCACTTTTAGAATCAATATGTAATGATCTTTGATAGCTTATGAGGCATTGGTGAGGGGAAAAAGGTCTAGGAAAGTGTGTAGGAGAGATGTAGTTTTAGGGCTCAACATACCCCTACTGTGAAGGTGTTGCATGTCCTCATGCAACCAAAACTGTGACCATCCTCCTTCAGTTCATGTGTTCTGAGACCTCTGCTAACACATCCAGCCTTCTTTTCTTCTTTCTTGGTACCACTATCATCCTAGGCTTTCTCATTAGGCACCTGAATTTGAGGTTGATAAGAGCTCTGCTCAACCTCCTGCTCTTTTTCTTAAATTTCCTATTTTTCTTTTGCCACAGACAAAGATGCAACATGGTGTTGTCGTGAATGATTTTATCCAACCTACACTATTCTTTCAATGTTTCATTTTCTCTTTTTATGTGTCTATTCAGGACTTCTAGTTCAAAAACTTCTTGTTTTAGTGATTGGATTAAAGCTTACTAGGCTGTATTAGGTTGGGTAGATGAAGTGCCTTGATCTATTGTAGTCTTCTCCAACGATTTGATAAAATCATACATTTCTTGCTGGGTTGGATCTATCTCAGGTGTAGTCTTTCTTGGGATGACCCCAAAATCTGGCTGAGAAGGACTGATCTCAAAATTTGGTTGAGAAATAGTATGTTGTGGGCTACGACCAGGAGGGATTGCTGGAGACTGTTCTGGTGTTTCCCCTCCTAAGTTAATGAAGTGGGCCCCTTTAGTTTGTACTTTCTTCAATTTTCCTTTAAGTCTAGAGCTCCTCCTTAGATTCTGTGAGCTGGTGTCTCCTTTCTCCACACTCTGTTTTTCTTTCCCTTTTCTCTTTGCTACAGCTGATTGTGCCTTAAGGTAGATTAGTCTTTCAGAAATTATTTGATCCTCTTCTGAGGAAGGTTCTGGGGTTTGATAGACAGCTTCAATATTTCTTTTCTCCTTTAGTCTCCCTTGCTTCCTAACCTCAGTTCTTTCTTTCCTACTTTCAGACAACTTCTCTTCCTTACTAGTTTCTTTAGCTATGTTAGTAGGAGTATCCTGAATGTTCACACTTGTTTTCCTTCTCCTACTTTTCCTTGCTGAGATACTTTCAGGTGTTTAAGGTGGGTCCAGAAAGAAGTTTCTAATCAAGAACTGTTCCCAAGTGTCCTTTCTTTCCTTCAACTGTTTTTCAATCAGAATTTTAACAAGGCCATGATGGTAAAGGTGAGGCTCTACGTCATCCAGATTATTTTGTACAGTTGTGGCCATCTTTTTCAGGCTACTCAACAAGAAATAAGGCAAATTGATGGTTTGATAGAAAATTCATTAGTAACCTGATGTGGTACATGTACATGGACCCAAACCGTACTTCACATGTAATAAACTTCTGGATTATCAATAATAAACTAGTCCACTTTTCCTCTAAAGCAGAAACGGGGATTCCATGTTTGAAAACAGTTATATCCATACCTGGGTTACGCAAAATAATCCTCCAGGCCCTTAATCAAAGTCTTTATTTTTGAACCACCATTCCCCCTCATGTGGGAGCTCTGTTGCTACTACAATGGATGCCTCTATGACTGAAAATTTAAGATCTCC
>APFE031416760.1:170795-181831 GCA_000404065.3 Pinus taeda | reverse complement strand
GAAAATTTGATAAACAAAACAACTTTCATTTCTTGTTAGAGTAGTTTTCAATCTTTCATCAAGCATTTAGTTTTGCATTAGGATAGATTTGCATCTCTTTTTGGCATAAAATAGATTTGTTAACTTTTGAGTGTGAAGTGTGAATGAATAGAAAAGAAAAGAAAAGTTTGTTTCATTAGAAGTTTCCTTCTGAACCCTGTAGAAGGTTACTTTTCATCGAAAAACAATGACAAAGTGCATACGCATATAATTAAGTTTTATTAATCTTTTTTGCGTCGAAAAAACACACCACCAGTTTCACTTCCATCATCCTTTGACTTAAAGAACAACCCTTAAAATCAAGCGCTAATTAAAATCAACTAGAACTTTTTCTTTTGAGTTAAATACACAAACAAGTTTTATGATTTTAGGGCCTTGGAATAGGTGAGTGGAGAGTTAAATCTCCAAGGCCATATTAAATGTCAAAACATAGGAGTCTGATTAAAGAGAGAAAATCCAATAGCGTTAGGAAGACCAGGAAAGCTCTGGATCTGGGAGTTAAGCACGAGGGTCTGTGAAGACAGGGAAGAGAGATACCCCGTCTCCTACTTGTTTGAACTTACCTCAAGACTGTTTCACCCGGCTTCTGTGATGAGTTGGTGTCCTTAGTTGCCACTCCTAGGAAACTACATAGGTGGCTACGGAGGGGAATCCTGTGGCACCTGAGGTCGACATTGTATCACTCTCAACAACACTACTGGAGGGCACCCTTGCAAATCTTGGGGGCTTGCACCAGCGTAGAATGTTGTTAGGAGGTCAGCGTAACTTCCTCTGATACCTTCGCTGATAGGCCTGGGCCCTCATCATCCCAGACTATCTTCGGAAGGCCCTTTATTTTCCAATTTCTCGTATTTTGGTGTCTGGTCCTATTCACCTGGAGCGGAAATACTTGGAAGTTGTTTTGATTGGCTGTATCTTTAGGGATTTTTTAATGGGTGCTCTGTGCTCTTAGTCGGCCTAGATTTAAATTTTTTGAGTCTTTAGTTAGATTTTAAACAAATAATTCAAAGTGGCTGACCGATCTCCCAGACGGTCTCGAAGACTTCGTGGTCTCTCACCACCAAGTGTAGAGCCTTCTCCGAGAAGGTGCAGAGGTAATAATACCGGTGGGTTTCATCCCATTGCAATTGACGCATCGGGGATTTATCCTCCCCTCGGGGGCAATAGTATTGAAGCAAGGCCTGGTACTTCTGTAGAACAAGAAAGGAACCCACCAGTTCCTTCTCAAGTTCCCATACAAGCGGAAGATAGTATTGAGGTAGAAGAACTTTCAGAGTCGTTAGCGGCTCCGAATTCTCCCCTATCGTCAAGTTATCCACACGTATTGCAATACATTGGAACTCCGTCGCAACGACCAGCAAGTCCAGGTTATGCTACACGCTTACCTTCGATGACCACTACGGGAAGAATGGATTCTACTAGTGCTACGACTGCACAAACTCCTATATCTATGCAAGGAGGTGGAACTATTTCCATCCCTCTATCTCTTTATTCAGATCTACTACTAGTGCGTCTGTTGTTGGGTATACTTCCATTCTATCTACGAGTGGAAGTTCCCAAACAAATGCTTTCGGTTCTGGGTACTTCCCATTTGGCGCCCAATCATCGGGCATTCCTTCAACTCCATTCGGGGCTGCCACATCCATGATGAGTGTGTCGGCTTCGTTCCAAGGTTTTCCATTTGGAAGTGGTCATATACCACATTCCAACCCTATGGTAGGATCTATGCCTTTTTCTTCAGTAGGACAAAGCAAAAATCCTTTCCAAGGTTGGAATAACCCTGGGCTTAGTAGTGCCGGAACTGGGAATCCATTCCACGGCCAATATGGGAACAGGCCGTATACCACGGTTAGTTCATTCCAAAGCATTCCTCCCGTCGCTTCGGCTTGGAATCCATATCAGGGGTTGTCAACTCCTTACAATCCTTTTGGAGGAAACTTTGCAGGGTATAGTGGATATACGGTAGGAGTTGGTCAAACGCCGAGATTTGCTGGGTCACAAGGTCTCCCTTTTGGCTCGGCGGGTTCTACGGGTTACTTCGAGCAGCCTGGTGCCTCCCAAAATCCACGCCAAACTTTTTAGAGCTTCGAGACTGCCGCCCAGTCAGGGTGGAATCCCCAAGCCCCACCTAGACTTCCGTTTCTAGCAACGTTAAACTTTCCAGACCTCACTAAGTTAAATAATGACCCAATCAACTATAATCCGGCCTGGCCTCCGGTCCCAACTAAACTCCCTTCGGATATTCCAAAATTCAAAGGGAAAAGTGGTGAGGACCTGGGCGACCACGTAACCACGTTTCACTTATGGTGCTCATCGAACTCCCTGATCGATGATTCGGTTAGGTTGAGATTATTTCAATGAACCTTAACTGACAATGCGACTAAGTGGTATATAGAGTTGCCTAGGGGCAGCTTTTCATCATTCGCCGACTTAGCCAATATTTTCTTGAACCATTTTCAGTTTCCCGTCTGGTATGATGCTGGAACTGAACTGCTGGCTACTTTTTGTCAGGATAGGGAAACTCACATTTTTGATCATATTCAGGAATGGAGATGAAGAAAGAGGCTTATTAAAGCCGAAATCCCTCCGGAGTACCATCTCAAGTGGTTCTTGAAGTCTTTGGTACCTGATATCTCCAAGGATGTCTCCATATCAGGGGTCTATTCCGGGGAGCAAGCCATTTTTAGGGCCCAACAATTAGAACTGATCTACTCTCAGTCTGGGATCCTACAAAAGTACTTACCAGATGCTCCTGGATCTAAGGGCGATGTAGCTAAGCCGAAGCCAGGTCCCCACGCGGATGGCATTGTTGGGTCAGTAGACACAAATACGGTGAACTTGTTGAATCGATTGCAACAATTGTCTTTACAAACTGCTTCTAACAACCAAGTCACATTGTCTAATCCTTTCGCTTCCCAAACTTCTTCAATTAATGCCGTCCAATCAGATAATCCCAAAGGAAGACAAAATTCCAATGGGAAAAATAAAGGACGAGGTAAGAAAAAGAACTAGGATGGGAAGCCTGATACAAATAAATCCGGCAATCATGTTGGTGGGGGCAAAAATGAGTCGAAAGAGAAAGTTAAGTTTCCATGTAAGTTATGCGATGGAGACAATTTAACTCATCTTTTCCCTAAGATTGAAGATGCTCAGCGCTTGTTAGGGCAGCAAGGGACTTCCAGTTCCCAAGCTGTATTAACTAACCCTTTTCCCCAAGGACAGCAACTTCTTGCTGGCACGAGTTCAAACCCTGGAACCTCTGCAGGGGGCAACCAAGAAGGGGAAAAATCTTCGAATTTTTTCATGATGGGTTCTAACGTCAATGTGGCTACTCGGTCACGTGATTATGGTGAAGCTGAAATCTCCAAGGATAAGGCTACTCCCGGAAGTACTGACCTTCATATCGAGCGACCCCCTGTTGAGACTATACCACGGATACCGAAAGGTTCCGCTAAACATGCGATGATTATTCCTAATGCTAGCACTGCCCAGAATTACTCCATTGTGGAGGATCTAGCACAGAGTCTGTGCGCTATGTCTGCTTTAGAGGTTCTCCAGTCATGTCCGGCTCAGAGAAATGCTTTACTTTCCGCAATTGGGGCAGTAGATCCGGCTAATTCTTTAGTGCTCACTTTTGACATGTTAAATGTCAAAAGGCGTCTCCCTCATCACATGGCTTTTCAAGTAAAGTCTACATACCGGAAAATAAACATTTTTCGAACCGTGATTGATGAGGGGGCTTCCACGTGCATTATGTCGATGTCATGTTGGAAGGCTATCGGATCGCCTTCGTCCATTCCTTCACCTACCGTCTTGACTGCATTCAATGGCCATTCTCATAAGCCGCACGGGATTATCCCAGCCTTTCCTATATGTGTTGGGGGGAAGGTCGTTAATATTGAAGTGGAAGTCATTGATGCTAACCTAGATTATAATCTCCTCCTAGGAAGGAACTGGGAATACCAAATGGACTTCGTTGTTTCGACTCTGTTTCGTGTCATTTGCTTTCCCCATAAGGGGAAAATCGTAAAGGTGGATCAATTAGACTATTCTCCAGTTGATCCTCAAGCAACTTTCGACTCCACTGTTCCTTTAGTGGATAAACCTCGTCTGCCTACTGAGAATCTAGGAGTAGGGATGTATTCCTCGTTGATGGGTACCTTTGAGTTTCCCTCTCCTATAGCAAAAATCAATGCTATTTCATCATCTAGGGAGTTTTCTCGAGGTGGGTTCTTTCGAACTCATTATTTTTCGGACCCATAGACTTTTCCTTCACCTACGACCACATTAGTTGAAGAACAAGAGAATGGAATGGCATTCCCTATATCTGCAGCTGAGCTTAGATATCAGTCTATCATAAACTCTGCAGAAGACCATTCTACTCCTTTTTGCGAAGAGGAGTTATATGGCGATGTGGCCCCCGCTTGGAGCCTTGACTCCACCTCTGCTTTGCACTGTTTGGATTCAGTTTTACCATCGAAAGAAGCAATTCTTGAAGCAATGATGGGTATAGATCGACCTTGGGAAGATTTACACCATCGTTCATACTTTCTTCCTCCATTGCAAAAGGTAGAGTCTAGATTCTCCGAGCTTAGTTCTAGTGATATTTGTATGGTGTTAAACCCTTTGGCTCCAACACACGTTCGTGCCGAATATGTCGGTAATTTCAAAAACAACACCTATAAACATCTCTAAGGACCCTAACACAATAGAGAATCTCTTCATTGGAGTTGAGTGTTCCCCTGAAGAAATTCAAATATACACTGACTTATTTAAAGAGTTTCGAGATGTATTTGCTTAGTATTAAGAGGAAATGCCTGGCATTGACCCATCTATAGTTCAACATGAGATCAACACGTACGAAAATGCTAAACCTGACCGTCAGAGGCTTCGGTCGGTCAAGATTAGGAAAGCAGCAGCGATCAAATCGGAAGTAGAGAAGCTGCTAAAGGTGGGTTTTATATACCCTGTTCCTCTTACTGATTGGGTTTCTAACCCAGTCCCCATAGATAAAAAGCAAGGAACAATCCGAGTATGCACTGATTTCAGGGACCTGAACAAGGTTTGTCCTAAGGAAAATTACCCCACGCCATTTATTGATCAGATTATCGATGAGTGTGTGGGTAATGAGATTTTTTCCTTCATGGATGGATTCTCTGGTCATAACACGGCCTTCATATGTCCCTGAGGTACCTTTGCATATCGAAAGATGCCTTTTGGTCTTAAAAGTGCTGGAGCTACCTTTCAGCGGGCCATGTCTTATGCTTTCCACGACATTAAGCATATCATCGAAGCATACTTAGATGATATTGCTGCTCGTTCTTCGAAGAGGACTGATCATCCTAGCCACCTTCGAATGGTTTTCGAACGATGTTGTTTTTATAAAATCCGGTTGAATCCCAACAAGTGCATTTTCGTGGTTACATCCGGTCGGTTGTTAGGGTTCATTGTGTCAAACGAAGGGATTCGGGTGGATCCCTTCAAGGTTGACGCAATAGTTTGGTTGCCTCCCTCGTCTTCAATTCGTCAACTTTAGAGTCTTCAAGGGAAGGCTAATTTCTTACGACGGTTTATAGCCAATTATGCCAAGATCACTAAAGGGTTCATGCAGTTGTTACGGAAAGGAGTTCCATTTGTATGGGACGACTTTGTGCAACAATCGTTTGATGCTTTGAAAAAAGCATTAGTCTCTACCCCACTTTTGAGTCCACTGGATTATGGTAGGGACTTCCTTTTATATCTCACAATAGCAGAATCAACCATTGGTATGGTTCTAGTTCAGGAGGACGATGCTCTCACCGAGCACGTGATTTATTATTTGAGCTGAGGCTTAATAGGCCCTGAACTCCGCTATTCTCCGGTAGAGAAATTAGCCTTGGTAGCTATCCATGCTGTCCAGCGGCTCCGTCATTACATCTTTCTATGCAAAACTTTTGTCTTAGCGACAGTCAATCCATTTCAATTTGTCCTCAGTAGGCGAACGATTGGGGGCAAGTATAATAGATGGATAGTCATTTTGCAAGAATTCGATCTCGAATTCTTGTCAGCTAAGTCTAAGAAATCCATGGTTTTCGCTGAGCTAATTTCTGAGCTGCCTTGTGGAGAGGACACGATTTATGAGGAAAGTTTTCCCGACGAACATTTATTCCTCATCTCATCACTCGACCCTTGGTATGGAGATATCATTGTATATCTCCAGACTTCGAAGTTTCCCTCTACTTTTTCCAAGGATGAACGTCGTAAATTACGTCACCTGGCTAAGAACTATGTTATCATTGGTGATACCTTATACCGACGAGGGGTTGATTCAATCCTTGGACGCTGTTTGACCTTGGAAGAAGTAGAGTCTGTGCTTAATGATTGCCACAGTGGAGCTTGTGTTGGACATCTATAAGGGCTTGCTATAGCCTAGCGCATCTTACGTGCTGGCTATTTTTGGCCTTCACTTTTTAAAGACTTTGTGGAAGCGGTCAAACTTTGCCACCCTTGTCAAATATTTACTCGAAAGATGCATGCTCATCCAGCTCCTCTTTTTCCCTTTGTCACGGTCGGTCCTTTTACTAAGTGGGGCATTGATTTTACAACTTGTAATCTGCCTTCAGCAGCGAATCACAAGTATATTACTGTGGCAGTAGACTACTTTACGAAGTGGGTCGAAGCCATGCCCACTTATAAAAATGATAGTGACACGGCAGCTCTGTTTCTCTTGAATTAGGTTATTTCAAGGTTCGATGTCCCGAGAGAGATTGTCACTGATCATGGCAGTCATGTCCAGAATCAACTCATGTCTGAATTGGCCTCTAAATTAGGTTTCCGTCAAGAGCATTCATCTCCTTATTATCCTCAGGCCAATGGACAGGTCGAGGAAGTCAATAAAACTCTTAAGACGATACTCCAATGAGCAATCGATAAAAATCGGTCCAATTGGCACGTTATGTTGTATTCGGCTCTTTGGGCATACTGGACCTCCGTAAAGACTGCTACTGGTTTTACTCCTTTTCAGTTAGTTTACGGGATGGAATCTATCTTTCCGATCGAATGTGAAATTCCGTCTCTCAAATTAGCTGTAGAGCTCCTTCCAGAGACTTCAAGTTTCGAAGAGCGCCTCCTTCACTTGGAACATCTCGATGAGCAGCGTCGAGATGCTGCCACTATGAATGAAGCCCATAAGAAAAGGGTAAAAACACAGTATGATAAATTTGTCCGTCCTCGAGTCTTTTCTGAAGGCGACCTTGTCTTGGTCTATGACCAAGATAAAGACGCCTTGGGGGCAGACAAGTTTAAGCCTATGTGGTACGGTCCTTTCATTGTTAAACGAGTTTTAGAAAAAGGGTCGTATGAGTTAGTTGACTTCGAAGGAAACAAGCTGGCGGAGCTGCGAAACAGGCTCTACCTAAAGAAGTACTTTGCTTAAGTAGAAATTAGGCAATGGCTTCTTTGTATATTATGTATATTTGTACATATATTATCGAGAGCTTCGTGATGTCAACACTTTTTGGTCTGCTGTTGCAGGTGTTAATGGATGACTTGGTCTATTTTGGGTTCGTTGATGGTGCTAGTCGGCACACTCGGAATCTTGCTTCCGCAGCTTGGATACTTTATTATCCAACTGGTCAATTGATGGTATCAAGAGGCGTATGCATTGGTCCTGCTTCGAATAATATGGCGGAGTATACTGCCATTATTAATTTACTATCCGAGGCAATCTCTTATGGGATCGACTCGTTAGTGGTGTATCTCGATTCTCAATTGATAGTGTCTCAATTAAGTAACATTTATCGGGTAAGGGATCCATGTTTATATTTCCAGTATTTAAGAGTGAGGTTGTTGCAAAGATCATTTGTTTATATTAATTATTTGCACATTCCAAGATCTCATAATTGGTTAGCTGATTCTATCGCTAATCAAGCATTAGATTGGCACATCAATCATTCATCATAAACAAAGCATCAAAAAGTCAAATGTATATATATATATATATATATATATCATCATAGAAGTTTCTTGAGTGTACATATGTCGTCCAAAAAATATACAAAATTGGGACTCAAATGCCCATAATCATATCCGACATATCTAATGCCTTGGCTCAGGATGAGTGGCCAAGTAGGTCACTATAGCGTTGGCCACATGCCGAAAAGTGCGAATCCAGTCACGTGGCTTCCCAACCACATGACGCTGCATATCCTCTGGAAGGTCCTCTATAGCAGCCATCGGTACTCGACAGCTCAGCCTAGTCAAGTGTCGCTGGACGTTGTGTAGAGTCCTCTCCATCTCAGCAGCTGCCTCTTCAGCTCATCGGCCACGTTGTCTGTGCCACGGGAGTCCATCCGGCCACACTGGCCCAATATCTGGATCATGATCATCATATCAGTCATTTGAATCTCATCAAAAATATATATTTTTCAAATTGCATAATTATATTTGAAAAATCCAAAAAAATCATAAAATCAAAAAATTCTTACCGATCTCGCCCCATGCTGCATCTGGCGGTAATTCTAGGTCTGGATCTCCTCGGAATTCCAACCCAGAATAGGGGTAGTCGTCGACGGTGATGATCTGCTGATCCCACCAGCTGAAGAAATCATCATTGAAGGCAGTCCTGGGAACCTCCCCACCCCCCAGACGTTTCATCAGATCAGCCGACCGGCCCATACGTGGATCGCGTGGGGTGCTGATGGAAACTGCTACCCTGGGCCGGAGTGTGGGAATCCTCTCGAAGAAGAAGGTGCACAGAATGGTCCCGTAACCAAAGCTTTTGGTTTGTCCCCTCTTAATGGAAGTGAGCTAGCTCTTCATGCTGGCCAGAAGAGGAGTACACCAGTCAAACACTATGTTGAGACAATCCACTACCACACTCATGTTGAGCTGTGATGCCTGATGCAGTGAGGATGACCCGTTCACTCGAGCTATGGCGAACAGGATGATCAGTAGTGATAAAATCTCCACATGTGCAATGGAGATCTGGCTCCCAACTTTCTTGGGATGTCCTGGGCAGTATATCTGTACATAGTCCTCTATAGTGAGGCTACTCCGCGTCCTACCCCGGGACTGTACTACCTCTCCCCTTCAAGAAAGGCCCGTGATAAAATAGATGTCCTCCACTTCCACTCTGAGTGGCATCTGGTCTATCATAAAAGCTTCCTCATCGACATCCCAATAACAAATGAGCAATTCAAGCAGTCGCACATTGGCTTTCATATTCAGCAGTTTGAAGAATTTAAGCAAGCCACATCCTCGTAAAGCATCTAAGGCTTGAGGATCATTCATAACCTCATTATCAACAACTGCATGTTCCCTTTCACACCATGTGATCGGCATCCTGAAAAAACATTGAGGTTTCATCCGTTAGTTTTCATTTAAATTAGCTCGTGGCGTATACGCAGGTTACTGTATACATAGTCGCGTATATGGCCCGCGCGTACACGGGTTTCATATTATCAACCCGGGTATACGCCGCGGCAAAATTTTAGTCAATAGTTCAATGGTGAAATATCAATGAAAAACCTTAAAATTAGTCACAATGCATTGCAAGCTAAGTGTAAGGGTTACCTGGAAGATTTTGTGGAATTTAAATGGTCGAAATTGATGCACGAAGAATTTTCTCCTTTTGCTCCAAATATTTGCTCTCCAAGTCAAACCGTAATAATGGTGAGTCCAAAATCCTATTTATAAGTTTTGAAAATGCAAAATTTTTTCAAACTTTCATTTTGATTGGTTTCATGTGAATTTTAACTTGGGAGCTTGGAGTGTCGAGACTGGTTTGCTTTTCAGGACATTTTTGGACATTTTTTCGACTTTTTCGAGACGGTTCCATGACTGCTGACCCGTCATGGCAGGTATCATTTTTTCACTGGCATATAGGTTAGGGACATCACTTTTTCATTGCATTATGCATACTAGCCTCCATCAGTTGATATATCTGCCATAGGGTCGATCCCATCGTTTTATGGTTCGTAAGCCATCTTCACTCGCCGATTTTTTAAATCATGACATGGTGGTAGAGCCATCCTTTACATGGGCATCGTAGTTAGCACCTCACTGACATTTGTTGCCCATGCTATTTCAATTTGAGTAGGCTCGGGAGTCCTCTGTAGTCCTGCCATGACTTATGCGTTGAAGACTCATTCCTCTTAACTTCTTAGCTTTGTTTTGGCCTTATACCCTAGAGGCTCCTTCGTGTTGAGTTGTATTGCTGCATTGCATGTTGACCATTTGCACCTTTTGGCCTAGAGATGGCTTCACTTGGACTCGTGTTTAAGCCAAATTCTAACCATGTAATTTGCAAAAAAACAACCTTGCATACCTTTGACCTCTGCAACTTGACATACCTTGACCCATGGAAAGGACGTCCCTTTGAGTGTCACCGACCAGTTTTTCGCCTCCTCTGTTTCATCGACACTCGTCCTTCCCACTATACCATAGCATTCTTTTATTCTTTTTCAAGATTAACAGAAAAAGAGAAAAAAAATTAAATATTCCAAAAAGAGCAGGAATGGGACAGTATTTCCATCTATTATTGGCAGCTAGAGTCAGTCGTGTCGTCCTTGAACAAAGCACTCAAAACAAAGTCTCCTCCGCTTGGGTGGGATTTAGTTTGACTTAGGTTCGCCTTAACCATTGTTATTGAGTCAGTTCTCCCCTGATTGGTTATCTCTTCCAATCATATGGAGGTTTCGTTCGTGCCTCCTGCATGACGAACTTATATAGATTCATCATATGTTGCCATAGTCATATTGAGTCGTGCTTTTGTTCAAAGGAAGTTAGCTTGAGTCGGCCTCTCTGCGGTGTCTCTTGACTCATTTTTCAGTCGGCCATCCCGGTTGTCAGTATCATGTCTTACATCACATCAGTTATATTGGTCCTCTACTCGTGTTGGTTTGAGAAGGTCCCCATTGACTTCTTGTTGGCGGGTCTTATCCTTATCGACGACGACATCTTGCTCTGAGGGCAGGCCTAAAGTTGCACCCTGGCCCTATTTTCATTATTGATAGGTT
>APFE031416760.1:128125-159745 GCA_000404065.3 Pinus taeda | reverse complement strand
GAGTTAACTAGCATCGGAAAAGGCATGAAAAACATATGTATATCTGAGTTAAGTAGCATCTGAAGAAGCATGAAAGCCACAAATACCTTGTGATTCATAAGGACATTAAGATTCTTGGATTTTAGGATATTATTCTGTCTCATTCATAATATGAGAAAAAAGTAAATATATATTAAAAAAATAAATTGAAAATTAGACTAAGAGGAGATGTTAGGGAAATTTGAGTTAAAACGTCTTTAGTCATCCAAAATAGGAAACAAACACCCAAAAAGCTACATAATCTTGAATTGGAAATTTGGGTCAAAATATGTGAAGTAATTTAGAATGGTAAACAAAAATTGTATCATAGTGTCTTTTTCCATAGAAGAGTAGAGTAAATAACTATAACTGAAGGAAAGTAAATGTTCCATAGATGAGTAGAGTAAGTAACCATAACTGAAGTAGAGTAAATGTAACATAGTGTATTATTCCATAGCTGAGTAAATTAAATAACCATAAATGAAATAGAGTAAATAACCACAAGTGAGAACTTAACCAAAAACAAAAATCCTGAGGAAAACCCATCTAACTTAGCAAATGAATATTATGGAAAAAAACGGGAGTGCCTATCAATATTAAGCTAGCCAATGAACATTATGGTAAAATAGGGGAGTGCCTATCAATATTAAGCTGAACCTTGATTCTAGCCACTGGGCCAGCCTGACCAAAACCCAATATAGATTCTAGTAGTCAACCCACTCCAGTAGTCAACCCACTCCATAGCCAGATCCTGTAGCTTACCTTTGTGTTGTTCCAGGTCCATATCAACTCACAATAGATAAATCAATCAAACCAAAAAAATAAAAAAACTTAGAGCAGTGATTGGAATAATGATAGATTCTTACCCATTAAATGTCTCGAACTCCAATATTGACAATACCATAAACACTCTCTCTTTCTGCATTGTTGAATTGTTTCGATGTCATGTCACTGCTTTTCTTGTTTTTGCATGCTTTTAGTGTACAATCCAATCCATCTTTATATGTCCCTATTAATATTGAATATGCTCAAACTTAACGTTGTAGAAATAATACAGAATGAGAAGAATTGACCTACATCTAATTTATTTGGTCCTTACAAAAATTGTGTATTAATATTTTACATTGCATTATTAATATCGTTGCAGAAAATATCATGCAATAGGAAGACAGAATAATCATATATTGTGCAGTAGGAGGAAATAGCTAATATCTCTATATAAAACATGTAATGAGTGAGAAAAGTTCATTGTATTTTCCAATTGGCTACAACCTAAAATAATACACCCTCTTCCCTAAGTAAACATGTTGACATTAACTCTAGTTTTTATTTTTGTAAACATGTTGTTATTTAATATTATAAATATCACTACAATGGTTGCATGAGCTATGAAGGAGTAGCAAGTAAAATGAATAATTATGTGATTCGCTACCCAAAAAGGAAACAAGTTTATTGATAGGAGGTCAGACATATATAACAGATGATGGATATTCAAAGCCAAATCCACCACCTGCAGCAACTTCTTCGAAGAGCCAAGGTAGGGGTCATCGAAGGGATTTAATAAATCAATATTCTTGTTGACCCATGGGTATTCCTATTTGAGTCTCTCTTAGATTTCATATAAATTAAAAATCAATCTCAATCGCCCACAAGAGAAACTAAGGAAGAAATAAATACAAAAAGGAAATAACAACACATTATGACGTGTTCTAGTTTTTAGATACAACAACATAATACAATTTTTACATAGTATATAAAATTTCTTACAAATGGTAGAAAGTCAACACGGCTTGCTTCAGAACCATCAACGACGCTGGAATACCAGAAAACAGAAAGGTCTAAAAGAAGCTACAAACCTGGCATGGTTTCAGTTCTCTAGTTTAAAACCGATAAAGAATATGAATGCGTTAGAAAGCAGGAAGAGATCTCCACATAGTCTATTGTTATCAAGGTACTATTGATGCCTCGAAAATTGCTGCAACAACATCGGGGAAAACCACCCGGTCCGGACCTTAATGCAACTCCTTTTCCGTTTGGTGTGGTGTCTCCAACTGGAAATAATGGGACCAGTTTCCCAATGATGAATCAAAAGGGGATGGATGAATGCGTGGTTTTCTAATAAAATGGTAATGGATGAATGATTCAATATAAAAAGTAAAAATATGAATAACTATCCTATCCCGGGAAATCTCTGTTTTTAGTGTAATGTTTGATAATCTTTATCCACAAATAGGCATATAGATGACTCTATTCATAAAAAAGGACATTCATTCATATAATAATTACTTTGTTCAAGTAGTTGAACAAAGTAATCATTAAAACCTTGTTACACTTATCCTTTATATATCACTGATACATATATGACTAAAAGAATAACATTCCTTAAACATTCAATAGTGAAAAATATAAGGATTGTTGTTGAAAACACATACATATATGCAATGATAGAAAGAATAAGCAAATGACGATTCACATGATAGAATGAAACAAGATCACAGATAATAGTACCATATGTGCCGTGAATCATTCCTGATATCAATCGCATCCAAATTCCTTTTTCCAACTTAGAAATACTTTCACATCAAGGCAATAGTGCACATCCCATCAAAGCTTTTCTTCGTTAGAATTTGGAATATTGGCCCAGTATTTATAAAAAATATACCAGAAGCACAATAGTGCAACTTTCAAGTTTGAGTATTATACAAAAATTGAGAACCCTTTCTAAATGCATGAGAGGGTCTATAAATACTAATTAAACTAACTAACTACAAAAATAAAATGCTATTAATTTGTAGAACTAAATCTTGAGTATCTCCTCCATAATAGGTTTGTTGGTAGTCGACAGCATGATTCATTGTTTCGGTTGTTCTCCTTTTGATTTGAGTTGGCAGATTGCAAGCATTGGTTCCAATTATGGGGGACGAATGAGACGAGAATGGAGTTGAGCTGAGTATGTGGCATCATGGATATCGGGAATGATACAACTGATCTCATCAGTTAAACATTTGAGGGTGGCCCTTTGACTATATGGTTTTACTAAGAAAAACCAATAGGTATCCCAAGTTAAACTTTGGATGACAACGATTAATCTCCCATTCTTCTCTAACTCTTGATTGCATGCTTTCTACAATGTCTTAACTGATAGCAATTTACCTAGGGTGCGTTGTGAAATCATGTTAGACAGATAAAGAGTGTTATTGATTAGCTCAATTAAATTAATTGTAGATAATCTACATCTAGAAACCTATCTCTCTGCTTTAATCAGCTACGACTGCCATTCTAAGAAAGTGATCTCCTCGTGTGATTCTAGGATTTTAGGTAGATTTGCTACCTGCCCTTCATTGGTGTCTTTCCAAGCAGTAAAGTTTGTCAAAGTCTCATCAGTCTGTTCCAAATCCTGCCTAGCATCGACTGATTTGTCAACTATTGATGCCGTTATATCACAAAGGGGCTCAACCAGAGAAATGTTATGACATAACAATGTTAACTGTGTAACCAATGCCTTTTTAATCTATAGCGCTTCGGACTGGAAACCTGTAGGTTGCGGAAGACTCTTGAACTTCTCTATTTGAAGTGATAACTGAGCAATTTGCTCATCTTTCATTTTCATCATTAGTTCATTCATTGTCTTTAATCTGGCCAATGCTTCGGATAATTCATTTTTGTTTTGTATTGTGCTTGTGTCTATTCTTTGTTTCTCTTCAAGAAATTGCTTATTCAATTGACTGTTTAATTCTTGTTGTGTCGATAGTTGTTGTTCCAACTCTTCAATTTTCTGTTGTGCTTCGGACACCTGTGATTACAATGAAACAATGGCTTGGTCCTTTTCTTTAAGTAGATTACTTACTTCTGATGCCTTGTCCATAGTGGCTACCGAATAAGCTCCAACATACGAAGAAAACTTTGTGAGGTCATCAGAAGGGTTAAACTCTTCTTTCCACACTACATTAGTTGTCTCTGTTTATGCAGGAAACAGGGAAGATTGATCAAGTCTTCTTCTTTTCCTGTGTCTTTTCACTACAACCCTGTGTTTCAGACTGTAAAAGACATATGAATGAGGTATGTCCTCACCTGCAAAATAATTTGATCAGAGGGATCTTTTGGAATCATTTATAAATCCATGCTAGGGGGTAGGCCACTGGTTCCTTCATTGGGAACCATTATTGACATTGTATCTTGTCCATCTGTTACTTTGGGTGTATTGGCACCTTTTGGACCTTCCAGATTGCTTATAATGGAGTCAAATTGTTGCCATTCTTGGAGTAGTTTAGGATCAATATGAGTATCCACATTGATATTTTCATTTCCATTATCCTGTTCTTTTTTCTGCTCTTTCTCCTGATCTTTCTCCTGCTCTTTCTCCTTCTCTTGTTCTTTTCCTCTTTCGAGAATTTTTCCTATAGCAGGAGGTTTGTCAATGATTGTTTGTTCAGGCTCGCTTGATTGTGTTGTCGGGGTAGTAGCTAATAAGTCTAGAGGTAGAGTTTGCAACCTCTGTTCTCTGAGCTTATTGAATTCTACAAGCCTTTCATCGTTATATCTCATTTTGGCCGGCGCTTGTACCTGGAATAATGACTCTGCTGAAGAAAACAAGTCATCAAAGTAATCTTTCTCATGATTAAACCTTGTAAGTTTGGCTTGTTCAAGCACGTTATAGGAAACTTTCCTTGGATTGAATTTCCTGTTAGGAATGGTTGTAAGGTTGAGCATGTTTATTTTCTCAGCCTCCTTTTCCGCATGCTTGTAGTCGTGCAAAGTATAAAAATTGCATCTCAAAGGAAAAGTAGGCCAATCTTGCTTTTTTGAAATCCTAAGAGTCTTGGATGTTCTTGCGGTTGTAATTTGATAGGCCAATTCTTGGGCTAACAACTTGTCAGGTATGTATAGAGGAAGGACATGAGGTCTTGCAAGGCTACCAAAAACCCTTATGTATGTGAAATTATCCTCCCCAAACCAATTTCCTATAGCGGTTAGGTTAATCTCTACTTCCGAAGAAATATTTGGGGCATGCTTATCAAAAATGGCATAGTAAATAGGCAACATAAAACCATTACAGATTTGGTACAAGTGGTCCTTATAGTGTGCTTTCCACAACTTTTGGTGGTAAATGTGAATTGGCATGGGGTCTTGTGAAGTCTATCTCCACCCCAATACATGAAATTCAGAATTGAAACAAAGAGTATCTAAAATGTAAGCATTAAAATAAAATGGAGGAATAGACCTATCGGTCACGCGAGCTTTACTTCTAAACTCAAGAATTGCAGTGGCTAATTTATCTGAAAATATATTTCCCCAATCCATTACTTCACTCTTAACTGCCGCTTCCATTAAAGTAACCATTTCAATAGTGAATTTTGCAGAATCATGTAATCCCCAAATTCTACACATCACTGCCCCGACATAATAGTAAGGAGAACATAATGAATCTACAGAGTACTTACCTGAAGATTCATGCTTGTGCCTTGCGGGGTTCTATCTCCACTCCTGAATTGGGGTCGATTCAGTCTCATTCTCACTTGTGAACTTCTCAAGAAAGGCTTTATTATATTTCTTCTACGGTTCGGGCAAGTGATACATTTTCCTTAAGTCATCGGGCTGAAATGAGTCGAACACCCTTCCGTCAACTGTGAAAAATGTTCTATTTAAAATCGAGATCTCCTCTACTTCCCATCGCACTACATTAGTGTATGGAAGGATTTTTTGACGAGCTGCTATTCGGTGTAGATATGAGTCAGCTAAATCTTTCAGGGAAGCCTTTGATTTTCTAGTTGAATCTGCGGTAGCTTGTACTGATATGGTTTCAAGCTCCTCTGCTTCAATTAGATTATATATGCTTTGCCAGCTTGTGTTTCCAACGCCAAGATACGTAGTGTCTGAAATCAATCCCTTTTTTCTTTGTCTTGGACCAGTGGTGGATTGCACTGTTACTGCGGTAGCCGCTGCTGCCGCAGATCTCTTGGATTTTTCTCCCATTTGGCTTGAACTTTTTGTTTTGATGAAGCTCTGTGCAAGGAATAAAATGAATGTGATATAGAGAAGAGGTGGTGTGAGCCAATATGAAAGAATTATATCAATTAGCGAGTAATGAAAGATTAAAATAATACTGCCATAGATACAATCTCAGGGAAGATCTTAGCATAACTGCTTCATTAATTGGCCGCTTAACCTGTCAATCATTTTAAATACCCATCATATCGTTTATATACTGAATGATTCATTCAAGCGTGGCTTGAGCTTTTTGGGGATAATCACAAGTAAATCACTATCGTGAATGGGAAGGTTTTTAATAATAATCCAAAATAATGCATGCAAGCCTTTTAAATCTATTTTGAAACTCACACCTTGATTTATCAAATCGTAATCGGAGATGTGCTCGGGTCGTAACGTTTATGTTATTGCAAAAATCGCCGATCCTCGATAGCAATACACCTTATCGCATTGGGAGATTTTATAGGTGTCTTAACATGCGTTGCGTTACACCCCTCGATTGCCGATAGTGATATCGCATCGAAGAAATAGTGGGAGGGACTTTTGTTATATTTGCTACTCACCTTTCCCGATAACCAATAGTTATTCACTTTTCGGATCGGGTTAAATCAATGGGTCTTTATATTATGTTTTCCTTGTTGTTGTGATATGCGATCTTGTGATCGCTTTATCGCAGTAATAAAGAATTTTATATTTATTCATAAGACCAATTTCATATTTGTTCAAAAGGTTTATAATATTACGTTTCCTTTGGACCTTTTGATGAAGGATTTTGTAATGATGAGTTGATACCAATTTTATTCACAGATCTATGTTTAAAAGGGACCCATTTCATGTTACAGTTAGAAAGAAAAATTTTATGAAATGAGGGGTTGTTGTATAGACAACAATTGGCGATTCACTGGGAGAAATAGTTATCTCTGAAAAATGTTGAAATACTTAAACTTTCTTTGTTGAAATACTTTAACTTTCTTTATATAGAAATCTTATCTAAGCGGAGAATTCTAATATAACTAGGTATACATAAATTCTGAATCTAATAATAGCTATTTCTATTATTTTCTTCTCTTGTTAAAATTAAATACATTCTAAGTTTTAAACTAGACTTAATTGGTTGATAATGATAAAACAAAGAACTTTTCCAACTTAGCTTTATAATGAATCCTTTGTCATAGGTAGAGCATATGCTGCCAGCAAACGTCTATAGTCTCGACAGGGATACCTTTTAACCATTTAATCGTCCATTATACCATCCATTTCAAATTATAATTAAAAAAATGAATCCAGAAATATGCCTTCATATTTTGTATCACTTTTCTTTTTTCTTATTTTGCAAGATAAAAAGCCATTGTCCTGGTTTGGTGGCCAGCTATTTGAAAATGCCATTCACTGGTTGTAATTTAACTGAACAAGCTGGCTTGTGATGAGACCCCTTGTCTTATAATTATAAGCTATTACCCTGTTTTGGTATGCAGTATTGGTAATGTCAATTTAAGTATTCCCTAATGATCATGGTAAGTAGGATTGTAATAAGACCCCTTATCTTTTATATCAAATATATTTTAGAATTACACTCTGAGTAATCATAAAATTTGATGAATGGGATGAACAATTTTCTCCTTAAGAGAGCATGGATGACAGGGTAAGAGTTGAAGATGCTAAGATTGGATCAGTTTTCGTTTTTGTATTGATAACCATTTTTTGGCCATTTGAAAACATTAAAATGATTTACAGTACTTCTAAATCTTGAGAAGATTTCACAAAAATGAAGTGGGGTTTCTGAATCTAAATATACCTAATTTTTTAGAAATTTTCCTTTTGTTTAAGGTTTCCATTTTTAAAAGTAAATATCAAAACTATTTCTTTTGAGAAACTTTTCAGTATAGCAAAGGCCAATGGAAGATATCTTACAACTTTATTTTCGAATAATCCTAAAAACTATGAACATAAATTTTGTTGAAAATTGAATATTTACAAAGGGAGAAGGGGTTACCTCCACAATTGAAGAATTTTTTCAAGATAAGGCCATTAACAGGAAGAGAATCTCTCTTACTTGATAGATCTTGTAATATGAAAGTAGAATGGCCTATCTTCTCGTTGATTTGAAATGGTCTGAGCCACATTTTCTAGAACTTAGAGTGTTTTCCTTTATCCTCATGGGCTTTGTCCCATTTCAGAACTAGATCACCAACTTGTAATTGTTTTGAACTGGGTGAAGTTGAATCAAAAGATGACTTGATAATTTGCTGATGTTTTGCATGTATAATTCTAGCTTTTTCCCTTGCTTCTTCTAATTTTAAAATTTGATCATGTCTTAGTTGAATAAAAGATGAGGGACTTTCTTCAACAAACTACACTAAGGCTAGAGATGGAAGTATCAAATTGGTTGGTATTACCGCTTCCTTCCCATATACAAGATTAAATGGAGAAGTACCTATGGAAGCCTTCTGCGTTATTCTGTCAGCCCATAGTGCAAATATCAAATATTTATGCCAGTTTTTATGATTCTGCTCAATAGTTCGCTTAATGATTTTGATAAGATTTTTATTGGTGGATTCTGATAAACCATTACCTTGGGGATAGTAATTCGCAGAATATTTCAATTTAAACCCTCTTTTGATATTGAACTCAAACATAGAATTTCCAAAGAAATAAGATACATTGACAGAAACAAGAACGTTTGGGACACCAAACCTGGTAATAATGAATTGATCTATTAATTCTATAATTGCCTTAGAGTTTGTTGTCTTCAGAGGAATTGCTTCAACCCACTTAGTAAAGTAATCAGTAGCAGTAAGGATATACTTATGTTGTTTGGATGACTGTGGAGTGATTTCCCCAATGATATCCAATCCCCATTGCTCGAAAGGTTGTTCAATGTTGACTGATTGCAAAGGGAAAGTTGATTTTCTTTGTCTTCCACTGGAGATTTTTACATATTCGTGAGTGTCTCTGAACAGGGTGGGCCAATAATATCCAACATGAATGATTTTGTGGGCTATTGTATCAGCTCCAAAATGTGCTCCTACTGGTCCGTCATGTAGCTCCTCCAAAAGTTTTTGCGCTTCAAGTTTTTCTAGGCATCTTAATAGAATTGAATCATAATTTCGCCTAAACAGTACAGCATCTACAATTATGAAGTTTTTCGGTTTTAATATAATGGCACATTTGTTTTTATAGGAAAGATTAAAAGGTGCATATCCATTTTTTAAATAGAAAATCAGATCTACATATTGTGATTCAGGATCTGTGATACTTATCTAATTGATTTCTTCAGTGTGTTTTGTACATTCTGATTCTTGAATATTGGATGCTCCTGCTAATAACCTGTAAAAACCTTGGCGTCTGACAATATTTGCTAGTTTGATTTCTAGGTCATATTCTTGTAATGTTGTGACCCAATTTGCCCTTTTTTTTCCTAATTCCCTTTGAATTAGTAATTGTCTTACTGCTGAAAAAGGAACTATAACTTTTGTGTGAGCTTTTAAGAGGAAGGGTCTGTAGTGTTTGACTACTTTGAACATAGCAAAGGCTTGCTTTTCAACTTCTAAATAATTAAGTTCAGCACCTTGAAGATTTGAACTGTAAAATGAAATTGGTGCCTCCAAGTTTTGATCATTAATCTGAGTCCGCACTGCTGCATAAGACAAGGTGGATGCAAGAGTATACAATATGAAATGACTTGAAAAATTGGGAGTGCTTAAAGAAGGGGCATTAATTATTGATTGTTTGATAGAATTAAATGCCTCTTTTTCTACAGATCCCCATCTAAACACTGAATTTTTCTTAATCATTGTTTGCAATGGTAAAATAATCTGGGAAGAATCTGGAATGAGTCATTTAACAAAGTTAATTTGACCCAAAAATGACTGCATGGATTTTTTGTTATGAGGGAATGGAATATCAGAAATCTTGTTATTTCTATCTGGATCAATATAAATACCATCTTTGGAAACAATGAAGCCCAAGAGCTTTCCTTTATTAAGAGCAAAAAATGACTTTTTTGGATTGAGCGAGATACCATACCTTCTGCAGTGTTCAAAGATTTGTTTTAAATCATGTAAATGATTAGGCATTTTCTTGGAAAATATAGTAATATCATCTAAATAGACAACTACTGTCTTATTTACCAATCCTTTGAATGTTATACCCATTGCTCTTTGGAATGTAGCTCCTGCATTGATAAGTCCAAAAGGAATTTTTTGGTAAGCATAAGTTCCCCATTTAGTTCTGAAGGCAGTTTTTAGCCTATCATCAGGATGGACCAAAATCTAGTTATATCCTAAAAACCCATCTAAAAATGACATTAACTCAAAACCAGCTACTGAATGGAGTATCTACTCCGTGGTAGGTAAAGGGAAGTTATCTTTTTGGCTAGCTTTATTAAGATTTCTGAAATCTATGCAAATCCTGATGTCGCCATTTTTCTTTCTAACAGGCACCATATTAGACACCCAGTTTGAATGTCTAACAGGAAATATGAAATTAGCCTTCAAGAGTTTATTTAGTTTGGTTTTTATCTGACTCTCTAGGTTAGGATGAATTTTCCTTAACTTTTGTTGGACTGGTTTTTGTTTAAAAGGCATTGGAATAGTATGCTGAATGATCGATGCATCGTATGTTTTCAAATCATCATATTTCCAAGCGAAGACATATTTATTTTTTCATAATAACCTAATGAATGTTGGTGTTTCTTCAAAATAAAGTCCTAATCCCAAATTGATGTTTTGAGGGTTTTCCTCAGTACCTAGGTTTATCAATTCAAATGTTAAAGTGGAACTCTGGAGCTTTGAATTGGTGACCTGTTTAAACTTGTCTTTAATATCATAAAGATATTCTAGCTTAACCACTGGTTTTGGTATTGAGTTTTCTTCTTGCTTTTCCTTCATTTGAAGGTCATGATCACTTTCATCAATGATTTGATCATCATAGAACTTGTCGAAAGTCAAGAAATTTAAAATGTCTTCGTCATGATTGAACACTCGCCAATTGGTGACATTGTTGGGAATTGATGGTCTAAAAATTAACTCTACTGAAAATTTGTTTGGGCTATAATCTTCGGAAGGTAGGAGTTTAGAAGCAACATTAGCTAGAAAGTCTGCTGCTGCATTCTGGGATCTAGGGATAGGAGAAATATTGAATGCTAAAAATCAAGATATGAGTTCCTGCACCAAAGACTGATAGTGTTTGAGATGACTAGAAAGACTGTGAATTGTATTTCTAACCTGTTTTATGGCAATTTCTGAATCACCAAACACTTTCAAATATTGGAATTTAAGACCAATTGCTTTGTATAGTCCTTGAACTAAGGCCTCATATTCAGCCATATTATTTGTGCATTCAAATTCCAATCTACATGATAACATAGTTTTTTCTCCTTCAAGGCTAACCAAAATACACCCTGTTCCTGCACCTTCACTAGATTTCGATCCATCAAATTATAGTGACCAAAATAAAGAATTATCAAAAATTTTATTTACAGTTTGCTCAACAATATTGACACATCTTGATCTATCGTTTTGTGAAAATTTTTCAATTTGGGATGTGAAATTATTTACTAAGAAAGGAGATGGTTGTGTAGTGAAATTGCCAAAGAATGATTCAAAAGAGTAATTCCCCAAAATATTGTTATTGAATGCTATTAGTTGATTCTCGTGTTCAAATTCAGTGACAATATGGGTCATATGCTTCTCCCGATCAATTTTGATTTGATTTGGATTTCCTTTATAAGGTAGCCACATATGGGACCAATCGGTAGAAATATAACCGTGGAGTTTCTCAGACCAATCCCTACTCCAAATTAAACCATAAAATTCAGGTATATCGACAATTAAAATATCAATTCTCTGAACCACTCGTGGATCAACTAATAACCTGATAGTTACGAAGTTGATTTCCCCTAAAACCTGGACCTTGGTTCTATCTAACTGTACAATATGAATTGCAGACTTTTGGGGTTCAATGTTCAGTTTGGAACAGACTGAAGCTGGCATTATGTTAGAGGATGCCCCTGAGTCAATCGAACAGTTGTGTAGATTTCGATTATAGATCTCATAGGTCAAGAGAAAGGGGGAGTATGAGAATTTGATCTGTCTCCAATTAAAACTGCATCAGTAGCTTCAACTCTACTAGGAGGTGGTTGACCTGAATCATTTGCAGCTTTGGAGAACACAACATTAGGAACAGGTGAAGAAGGCACTGCATTTAGTTCCTTAAGAAGTAATTTCTGCTGATGTTTGAGTTTGCTAAGTTCAAACATGTAATGTTTGCCTTTGTCTTCTTCATATCATCAGTAATATTGTAATCCATTGAATCCGATACTACCAACGTCTTAGATGTTGAAGGTATGTTTGAGGATAATGGTTGATTTTGGGATGTTATCGCTGCAAATTTCTTTGTGGGAACCTTTTCTTTTATAGTAGTGGTACCTGTACTCCTTTTCTTTGAAATTGATTGAACAGGTTCAGGAGTACCTTTACTCCTGGTACTCACAGGCAAAGCTTCTTGTTCATTTTCTATATCGGAGTTAGGTAAAATGAAGTCCTACATCCCATGGCATTCAAAAATCTCCTCTTCTTCGGGTTCCTTGGATGGCAAGACCATTTCATCATCTTCTTCCTCTTTAGGATGTGAGTCTGCATTAGATATAGCATTTGGCGGTTTTGACTCAGTTTTCTTAAATTTTCTAAATGGCCTCTTTGTTGAAGTTTCAGCTACTTGTTTTTTGATTTCAACCATTTCATTTGGCATAGTCTTGAGGACCTTTTGCAAACCCTCCATATCATATGGATCTTTAGGGGTTTTCTTCTTTGAATCATCTTTAAAAGAAACTTTTTTGGATTTTTTATCTTCAAGAGTAACTTTCTTTTCTAAAGCAATAATGCGTTTCTCTACAACAAGTGCTTCCTTCATGTTTTTAGCTAAAGTTGATTTTGCAGCTCTATCTACAAAAATGGCTAAATTTGAAGGTAGGGCTATTATATACCATTCGCTTCTGATTTTCTCACTTGGTTTAGAGTCGATTGGAATCTTATTCGAGATTTTATTGAATCACGAGTTGAATTCTTTGATAGGTTCTCTAGATTCTATCCTAAGATTCGAAAGATCGTTGATTAATGTTGCTAAAGATATATCATCGCCATACTTAGTGAGAAACTGTTCTTGAAAAATGTTCCAGCTGGCAATGGATCCAGAGAGTAGGGAAAAATACCAAGACCCAGCTGATCCTTGTAAAGTATAAGGGAAAAGCCGAGCGACAACATCTTCCTGTGTCACTCCTTTTAGATTAACTGATAACTTGAAATTGTTAATATGTTCTTTGGCTAATGTTCCAGCATCTGGATTAAATTTCGGCAACCATTTTTCAGGAGAATCTGGTAATGGATGTAATGGTGCAGGCATAGTGACTACACCAGGAATATTCCATGGATTCTGAGCCATCATAGAAGTAATAAAAAATGATATTCCTGATGTTATTCCAGGTGTTTGGGGAGAATTTGGTATTGAAGATTGAATAGGTTGGGATGTTGAAGTTGGAGATCCCTACTGAACAACAATGTGTCATGGAAGCGTGGATGGTTGACTTCACACTGGAGAAGATGAAATGGAGGATGATGATGAGAAGGTCTCATTGTCCGATCCTTCAGTGTTCTTTTTAGCCTTTTTCCTTTTTGGTAAAGGCAACTTACTAGGTTCAATACCGATCTTTCCACTTTGAAGTCTGGTGTGAGGGTGAGGTAGATTGAATTGCGAAGTCTCACTACCTTGAGATACTTCAGATTTCTGTGGTGATATCGGATAGCCTTGAACTTTTTAGATGATAGGCTGAACTTCAGGAGACTCAGGACTTAATCGATCTGGAGTATGATGGGATTGAGTAGTGGTAGTTGACTCCTCTTCTTCTCATTTGAATACTAGTGTTCCAGAATGAAAACGGGAGGTCCGAGGTGAGGTGGAGGGAGATTTATTCTCAGAATGGTCTATAGGTTTTTGTTTACTCACAATTCATAGTTCATGCCCTCCTTCTAGCGCCCAAAATGTTGATTCCTCGAAAATCGCTGCAACAACATCGGGGAAAACCACCCGGTCTGGACCTTAATGCAGCTCATTTTCCGTTTGGTGTGGGGGCTCCGACTGGAAATAATGGGACCAGTTTCCCAATGATGAATAAAAAGGGGATGGATGAATGAGTGGTTTTCTAATAAAATGGTAATGGATGAATTATTTAACCTAAAAAGTAAAAATATGAATAACTATCCTATCCCGGGAAATTTATGTTTTTAGTGTAATGTTTGATAATGTTTATCCACAAACACGCATATAGATGACACTATTGGTAAACAAAGACATTCATTCATATGATAGTTACTTTGTTCAAGTAGTTGAACAAGGTAATCATTAAAACATTATTACACTTATCCTTTATATATCACTGATACATATATGACTAAAAGAATAACATTCCTTAAACATTCAATAGTGAAAAATATAAGGATTGTTGTTGAAAACACATACATATATCCAATGATAGAAAGAGTAATCAAATGAAAATTCACATGAGAGAATGAAACAAGATCACAGATAATAGTACCATATGTGCTTTGAATCATTCCCACTATCAATCACATTCAAATTCCTTTTTCCAACCTAGAAATACTTTCACATCAAGGCAATAGTGCACATCCCATCAAAGCTTTTCTTCATTAGAATTTGGAATACTAGCCCAGTCTTTATAAAAAATATACCAGAAGCACAATAGTGCAACTTCCAGGTTTGAGTTTTATACAAAAACTGAGGAGCCTTTCTAAATGCATGAAAGGGTCTATAAATACTAATTAAACTAAATAAATACAAAAATAAAATGCTATTAATTGGTACAACTAAATCTTGAGTATCTCCTGCACAATAGGTTTGTTGGTAGTTGGCAACATGATTCATTGTTTCAACTACTCTCCTTTTGATTTGAGTTGGCAGATTGCAAACATCGGTTCCAATTCTGGGGGACGATTGAGACGAGAATGGAGTTGAGCTGAGTATGTGGCATCATGGATTTCAGGAATGATACAACCGATCATATCGGTTAAACATTTTAGGGTGGCCCTTTGACTGTATGGTTTTATTAAGAAAAACCAATAGGTGTCCCAAGTTAAACTTTGGATTCCAGCAATTAATCTTCCACTCTTCTCCAACTCTTGATTGCATGCTTGCTCCAATGTCTTAGCTGACAACAATTTACCTGGGGTGCATTGTGAAATCATGTTAGACAGATAAAGAGTGTTATTGATTAGATCAATTAAATTACTTGTAAATAATCTACATCTGGAAACCTCTCTCTCTTCTTTCATCAGTTGTGACTGCCATTCTAAGAAAAGGATCTCCTTGTGTGATTCTAGGATTTTAGGTAGTTTTGTTGCCTACCTTTCATTAGTGTCTTGCTAAGAAAGAAAGTTTGTCAAAGTCTCTTCGGCCTGTTCCAAATCCTGCCTAGCATCAACTAATTTTTCAGCTATTGATGCCATTATATCACAAAGGGGCTCAACTAGAGAAATGTTATGACATAACCGTCTTAACTGTGTAACTAATGCTTTGTTAACCTGTAGCGCTTCGGACCGGAAATCTATAGGTTGCAAAAGACTCTTGAACTTCTCTATTTGAAGTGATAGCTGAGCGATTTTCTCATCTTTTTGTTTTCATCATTAGTTCATTCATTGCCTTTATTCTAGCCAATGCTTCGGATAATTCTTTTTTCTTTTGTACTGCGCTTGAGTCTATTCGCTGTTTCTCTTCAAGCAATTGCTTATTCAATTGATTGTTTAATTGTTGTTGTGTTGATAGTTGTGGTTCCAAATGTTCAATTTTGTGTTGTGCTTCGGACACATGTGATTGCAATGAAACAATGGCTTGGTCCTTTTCTTTAAGTAGATTACTTACTTCCGATGCCTTGTCCATAGTGGCTGCCGAATAAGCTCCGGCATACTGAGAAAGCTTTGTTAGGTCATCAGAAGGGTTAAACTCTTTTTCCACACTACATTAGTTGTCTCTATTTGTGCTGAAAACAGGGAAGATTGATCAAGTCTTCTCCTTTTCTTGTGTCTTTTCACTACAACCTTATGTTTTGGACTGTAAAATACATCTAATGGAGGTACGTCCTCCACTTGCAAAATAATTTGATCGGAGGGATCTTTTGGAATCATTTCTAAATCTGTGCTAGGGGGTAGGCGGTTGGTTCCTCTATTCAGAACCATTGTTGACATTGTATCTTGTCCATCTGTTACTTTGCGTGTATTGGCACCTTTTGGACCTTCCAGATTGCTTATAATGGAGTCAAACTGCTGCCATTCTTGGAGTAGTTTAGGATCAATCTGAGTATCCACATTGATATTTCCGTTGCCCTTATCTTGTTCTTTTTTTTGCTTTTTCTCTTGCTCTTTCTCCTGCTCTTGTTCTTCTCCTCCTTCGAGAATTTTTCCTACAGAAGGAGGTTAGTCAATGATTTGTTGTTCAGGCTCGCTTGATTGTGTTGTTGGGGTAGTAGCTAATAAGTCCAAAGGTATAGTTTTCAACCTCTGTTCTCCGAGCTTATTTAATTCTACTAGCCTTTCATCCTTATATCGCATTTTGGCCAGTGCTTGTAGCTGGAATAATGACTCTGCCGAAGAAAAAAAGTCATCAAAATCATCTTTCTCATGATCAAACCTTGTAATTTTTTCTTGTTCAAGCATGTTATAGGCAACTTTCCTTGGATCGAATTGCCTATTAGGAATGGTTGCAAGGTTGAGCATGTTTATTTTCTCTGCCTCCTTCTCTGCTTGCTTGTAATTGTGCAAAGTATAAGCACCGCATCTCCAAGGAAAAGTAGGCCAAACCTGCCTTTTTGAAATCCTAAGAGTCTTGGATGTTCCTGCGGTTGTAATTTGATAGGCCAATTCTCAAGCTAACATCTTGTTAGGTATGTACAGAGAAAGGACATGAGGTCTTGCAAGGCTACCAAAACCCCTTATGTATGTGAACTTATTCTCTCCAAACCAATTTACTACAACGATTAGGTCAATCTCTACTTCCAAAGAAATCTTCGGGGAATGCTTATAAAAAATGGCATAGTAAATAGGCAACATAAAACCATTACAGATTTGGTACAAGTGGTCCTTATAGTGCGCTTTCCACAACTTTTTGTGATAAATGTGAATTGGCATGGGGTCTTGTGAAGTCCATCTCCACCCCAGTACTGGAAATTTAGAATTGAAACAAAGAGTATCTAAAATATAAGAACTAAAATAAAACGGAGGAATAGACCTATCGGTCACGCGAGTTTTATTTATAAACTCAAGAATTGTAGTGGCTAATTTATCTGACAATATATTTCCCCAATCCATTACTTCACTGTTAACTGCCTCTTACATTAAAGGAACCATTTCAATAGTGAATTTTGCAGAATAATGTAATCCCCAAATTATACACATCATTGCCCCGACATAACAGTAAGGAGAACATAATGAATCTACAGAGTACTTACCTAAAGATTCATGTTTGTGCCTTGCGGGGTTCTGTCTCCACTCCCGAATTAGGGCTAATTCAGTCTCATTCTCACTTTCGAACTTCTCAAGAAAGGCTTTATTGTATTTCTTTTGAGGTTCAGGCAAGTGATACATTTTCCTTAAGTCATCGGGCTGAAATGAGCCTAAGACCCTTCCATCAATTGTGCAAAATGTTCTGTTTAAAACCGGGATCTTCTCTACTACCCATCGCACTACATCAGTGTATGGAAGAATTTTTTCACGAGTTGCTATTCGGTGTAGATATGAGTCAGCTAAATCTTTCAGGGAAGCCTATGATTTTCTAGTTGAATCTGTGATAGCTTGTACTGATAATCTTTCAGGCTCCTCTGCTTCAATTAGATTATATATGCTTTGTCAACTTGTGTTTCCAAGGCCAAGACACGTAGTGTCTGAAATCAATCCCCTTTTGCTTGACCCTGGATCAGTGGTGGATTACACTGTTACTGTGGGAGCCGCTGCTACCGCAGATCTCTTGGATTTCTTTCCCATTTGGCTTGAACTTGTTGTTACAGTGGAGCTCTGCGCAAGGAATAAAATGAACGTGATATAGAGAATAGATGGTGTGAGCCAATATGAAAGAATTATATCAATTAGCGTGTGATGAAAGATTAAAATAATACTGTCGTAGATACAATCTCAGGGATGATCTCAACATAACTGCTTCATTAATTGGCTGCTTAACCTGTCAATCATTTTAAATACCCATCATATCGTTTAGATGCCGGATGATTCATTCAAGTGTGGCTTGAGTTTTTTGGTGGATAATCACAAGTAAATCTCTATCGGGAACAGGAAGGCTTTTAATAATAATCCAAAATAATGCATACAAGCCTTTTAAATCTATTTTGTAACTCGTGCCTTGATTTATCAGATCACAATCGGAGATGTGCTCGAGTTGTAACCTTTATGTTATTGTAAAAATCGTCGATCCCCGATAGCGATACACCTTATCGCATCGTGATATTTTAAAGGTGTCTTAACATGCATTGCATTACATCCCCCAATTGCCGATAGCGATATCGCATCGGAGAAATAGTGAGAGGGCCTTTTGTTATATTTGCTGCTCGCCTTTCCTGATAACCGATAGTTATTCACTTTTCGGGTCGGGGTAAATCAATGGGCCTTTATATTATGTTTTCCTTGTGGTTGCGATATGCGATCTTACGATCGCTTTATCGCAATAATAAAGAATTTTATATTTATTCATAAGACCGATTTCATATTTGTTCAAAAGGTTTATAATATTACGTTTCCTTTCGACCTTTTGATGAAGGATTCTGTAATGATGATTTGATACCAATTTTATTCACACATCGATGTTTAAAAGGGACCCATTTCATATTATAGTTAGAAAGAAAATTTTTATGAAATGGGGGGTTGTATAGCACAACAAGTACGAAGGCATGGAAAAGTTTCAAAGCGGTATTCCATATGGAATCCATCCTTACAGATAATTATATGACACGCTCAGTTGCACGAGAGATGCGAGAAAAAAATCTGGATATTATTCCACTCAACCGATTTTCGTTGAGATCCATAATCTTCAGTTCTGTCAAATTCCCTAGAATGTTAGGAATGGCCCTGGACAGTGTATTGGAGCTTGAGATCGAGCACCTTCAATTGCTATTCGAGTCCCAGTAGAAATTGACATTCCTAGGATTAAGGCTCATTGGCCTCATTTGTTTATGCTCATTTTTGTTTGTGGCTCTAAGAGCTTTGCCATTATTTCATAAAACCCGTGAGTGTACCCAAATATTGAGAACGTAGAGAAAAACAGGAAAATATGAAAACGAGAAGCCGAGCTCTTCGTTGGTGCCCAGGTTTAGTATTACATCTGAGAAATATTGGGTATATCCTCCTTCCCATGAGTAGATCAGAGTTCAGTTTCCAAAAACCCAAGTTATACCAACACGACAGGTTACCAAATACTACTGACACCCTCCCAAGCCTTAGAACCCTTGTTGCCACTGCTTGTGTTGCACGATTTTCTTTCTATTAGAGCTTTTGCAATAACTATGGTCTTTCCTGAAACACCTAAAACTTAGCTTCCTGAAACACCTGAAACTTTCGGTAACATGCGTGAGCGGATGAACAATGTGTATGTACGAATGGATGAACAATGTGTTTGCTAACCTAAATCTACAATGTTTTTGCTAACCTGAATATTTTGCCAACATGCACTAGTACATGAACAATGTGTATGCTGAAATGAAGAGTGTGGATGAACAATGTTTTTTCAGTGGAATGAATGTTTTTTCTTTAGCTTTCAATAGAATGAAGATAGAGGGCGGTGGAATGAAGAGAGGTCGACAACTGTAAACAATCGTGTCAGCGAATGGTGACAAGTGTAAGGGTGTTGGGTTTATGCAATGTCCACACGCCAATTTTGAAACTTGGTCTGAACTTTGTTTTGAAAAACTTAGTAAATTAAGTTGCCCACACTAGAATAACTTTGTTTTGAGAAAACTTAGGAGAAATGAAATTTCCCACACTAAAATAACATCGAGGCAAGTGATGCGGGAAATAAGAAGGAAAATTGAGAACTTTGGTTAAAATTTTCTTGCAGAGAAAGTGCCTAACCTAAACTTTGGTTATAGAGTAATTAATGAGTACAAATTTATGATCAAAGCATGAATTAATAGTGAGTCAACTATCAAACGAACGCTATAGTCCCTGCACTGCCGTAAGCAAGGACTAATAAAAAGATGATGACTTGGTATAAAAAGATAACGACTTGGTATAAAAAGATGACTTGAATAGCACATCGTTAATCAGTAATAAAATATATCATAATATAAATAATAAAAAATTATTAATAAGTAATTGAAATTGTAAACTCTCATTAATAGCTAACCAATGATATATAGATATTTAAGAGATTGCAAGTGTCTTCCTATTACTACATATTCTTTACAAATTCCTGACCCTCATGTGTTATATTTTCACAGCCATTATTATGAGATAGAACATAGTAAGTTTCAGTGAGATGGAATAATAAGGTTAATACAATATTCAATTATAATAATAAATTATATTCAATAGAAATTTGGCTGGGATGATTTTGATAGGTTTCTTTTTAGAATTGGATGTTAATGTTTTATTTACTTCATTAAATAAATAAAATAATTTTATATTTATATTTATTTATTATTATATATTTTATATATATTTTTAAAATTTATTAATTTATTTAAAAACAATTTAAAAATTTAATAATAAACTAAATATCTTCTTTTATAATGAAAATAGTGACCGTAATAAAAAATTATGTATCGTTAAAATGAGGAGAAACAAGAACACATAAAACCAAGTGTGCAGCTAATAAACAAGTTTGCAACTAATATGAAAGAAATTATTTTAACGTCTATGAGGTTAAAGATAGTTTAAGAAATTATTTTAACGTCCATGAGGTTAAAGATAGTTCATGGGACAGATTGCTTCTTCATCTGCTTGACCCTTCTTTTGTAAAGCTTCAAAATAAATATTCCCAACATCTCGACAAACCCCTCACTAAATAGATTATCCCAAGATCTAGGTGCCAGCATATATGCATAACTTTCCAAGAGCTGTATCTACATAAATTTCCGTGTTGACTTTGAAGGCCTCACATTCTAAAATGAAATGTTTTTCTGTTTCCACTTTTCTGGAAGAACAAAAAATGCATACTCTTTCCTCCCACACGTCCTTTGGCCTTTTCCAATGTCTTCACAACGAAGATGAGAATTAGTCCTTAACTCAGCAATAAGAGTTTTGGCTCTCCAAGAGCTATTTTACTCTATGTATACTTTTGGTTGATGACTATGAATATATATAACTTGTTTAGAAAAATGAACCAGTAATTAGAGTATGACTAAATGATAGCTAGTAAAATAATTTAAGATACTATTTTTAGCTTTGAAGATTAATGAATTTAATAAGCTATAGTTAATGGTAGTGTATTTGAAAAAAAACAAAAACTAGAGGCATTAATTATGATAATTATAGATTTATATAATGAGTTTAATAGGGTAATTATTTTTTTTATAAACATAAAAATATTTCGGATTTTACATTAATATTTTTTTTATTTCTTGATAAAATTAGAAATTTTTACTATTAAATTGATATTTTATATATTTTAAATCGATATATTTTTATTATGTAAAATTCAATGCTATTTTATATATTTTAAATCGATATCTTTTTATTATGTAAAATTCAAAAGCATTGCTTCTTTAATTCCAAACCATTGCAACGATGAAGTGTCTGAACTAGATGTTAGAAAAACGACTTTTGAGTTATGAAAGACACGTCACGTGATGATTCGCGCTGATATATATTAAATCCAATCTCTTTAAAATGTTAAATACAACCTTACGTTAAAGGGTTATGGTAAATGTAGGTCGGCTCCCTTGAGCTTTGTAATATTACATACCAAAGTTCCATTTTCAACAATGTTCAATTGCAAAATCATTTTTATATATTTATTTTAATAACGATTTATTTAGAAATATTTCTTACAATTTAAAATGATTTAATATACTTATCCTTTAGCAAGATGTTTTATGAAAAAAACAAAAAATCATTTCAATAAACTTTTTGGAATATGGTTTCATTATTTTATAATTCTTAGTTTTATAAATATAAAAAATAGTGCTCTAAGTAATGGGATCATTATGATTAATTATATTTTAAATAAGCTATGTGGAATTATATTTTGAAATAAAATTAATATAACGTCAGAAAGTCAAGTTTCTATAGGATTTTGAATTGAACGTGAATGAATGTATAGTTAACGAATTTAGAACAAAAAAAGTCATCTATTTAAATTTTTAGTTGGTTAATTTAAAAGAAATGAAAAAGATAAAAAGTAGAGGTTGAGTAAATATATCAAATATCTCAATGATATCTAACAAATCCCATACCAACTTTAAAATAAAGATTAATTTTAACACTCTCTCTTAGTGTTTACTTTTACTTTACAAAAAGTCAATCTTGAAATCACATTAACATATTTTACTTATCTCTTTGTTTGGTTTGGTCTTCATAAGCATTTATATTCACTTATTGATTCTAATAGAGTTCACTCTTTCACAACCATTCATTTGAACTTTGACTTGATCCATTGGTGATTCAATTGCTTTTGACCATCAATTTTGTGTTTGTAATGACCAACCATTCTTCACATACATATACATATATATATATATATATATATATATATATATATATATATATATAAAATTACTCTATTAACATGAAAGGGATAAAGTTACATCTAGACCATAGTCAAAAAAAGTTGCCCTGTGGGAGCGGCAGAGAAAAGCAGAGACATTGTCCGTGACAGAGAGCTGAACTGACAACTAAAGTTCAAATCACACACAGGGGAGGAAGTATTGACCTTCTTACCTTGTTTGCAAAAATTCCAAGAAACATGCATATTAAACCATATCTTGCAGATGTGAATCCATTTATCCGTATGAGCCAAAAAATGCCCGCTATTAGGGGCTGCATTACAAGTGATAGAAGCAACAGAGAGAGATCTACACATCTGGACACTCTTCCACTATTCGGCACCAACCGAACTCTGGAAGTTCCCTATCACGAGCATCTTCAGATGCATCCCTTGCGCGAACAGCAGCAACCTCAGAAGGACCAGGAGCCTCCATTTCCCTCGCCACGTCCAAGGCAAAGTGAATTGGGATCTCCAGAACTTGCAAAGTGAGAGGATTTTGCATAGAGACAGAGGCAGGGCCCTCTTGCAGGGAGCCGAACTCGCCCACCGCCAAGGCTTCTTCATGAAAGATCACAGAGATATGGGCCGTTATCCTAGGACGATTTTGAGTGCAATTGAAAGAGAAAATCGCAGAGCCGAAAGAGGGAGACGATGAGGAGTTTGGAGGGTAGTGGCTGGGGAGATGGAAACGCCCTCTCCCACTGCGAGTGCAGGGGTAATGGCCGGTAGTAAGTTTGCTGGAGAGGGATGGAGAAGTGGAGGTTGTGCTGGAAGGCGCATGCCAAGGAGTTCCCCTACGGTTCCTCATCCTATGGCGAAGACAGCACATCACAAAGACCACAACAACTCTTTTGAAACAGAACCATTCACCCACCGCCACCGAGTTTGGGCTGATAAAAAAGGCATCTGAACGAGGGCAGGATGCCTCCTAAAGACACCGAGGAAGAGACAGAGGCGTCTTCTCAGGATAGCCTGAGCAGAACCAGACCCACAGGGCAACAGACCAAGACCAACTAAAGCCAGACCAATAGAACACCAGAAACTCTAGAACATTCCCATAGCTAAACCTATATTTATCATTCTCCATCAGACCAGAGCGTGCGAAGGTGGTAAGGAAATCGATGGACCAGCTGTGTGGATCAACGCCGCCCAAAGTGAAACAAATGCACCCGGTGATCCCCATATGCCAAGGTTTTAACTACGTCAGTTGATAAGCCATGTGGTACAGGGCAGGCAGGTGTCGTCTCACTTCATCCCACCCCTGTCCCATCCCTTGTTCCCGCTGGCTAGACACCCGCATCTAGGGTAGCTACCTCCTTTTCGACCAAAATTTTGCATTAATGTTCTTGTTCATGATTCTGAATTATGCTTAGAGCTCCAGAAAGAAGAGAATGCCCACTTTCCACTCCCAGGTTGGCCACTATATCCACAACCTTGTTGCCTTCCCGTTTGACATGATTGAATATGATTGCTCTGTTGTTGTTGAGTGTTTTTTCTATAGCATCGAGTCTGGCTTCAAGTCTCCAGCTATTGGCTACTTTATGTGCATGAGCTCCATTGAGCAACTGGTTGGACAAGTTGATGAGGATGAGGGAGTCACCTTCTATCTCCAGAGGTTGGATACCATGTTGCTGGTAGAGGAGTAGTCCTTGCCATAAACCCTCCAGCTCTGAGTTATTCGTGTCCCATCCAATGTTGCTGAGGTAAATTAGGTGAGGAGAGCCCTTATGATCTCTGAAAATGCCACCGAATCCTACTTTGCTAGGATTGCCCTTAGAAGCTCCATCAAAGTTGAGCTTGAATCTATGCCTTGGAGGGGGGGTTCATATGTAGTTTCTAATATTCATGCTTTTCGACGGCTTGCAGGTGCGAACTCCATGAGGGAGTTGAATGTTTCAATTTTCCCATATAACTACCTCATTTGACAGTGTGGTAAAGTCATTCGGAAGCCATGATTTAAGCGCCAAGGTGTCTTTTAGATTGTGACATAAGTTGTCCCAAATGATTTCTAAAGGAGTACTTTGGTCTTTGAAAATATGCTTATTCCTTTCTTTCCATATTGTTCATAGGAGGAGGCCAGGTATTATTCTCCATAAATGGTTGAGAAGTGCGCTTTTATAAGGGCTATGGTGCCATAGGCGAATGGAGTTGAAAATATCCTCAGATCCTTTGCATTTTCTTTGGCATCAGAAACTGGCCTTCTCCCACAATTGGTTGGCCAAAGAACAGGAGTCCAGGAGATGTTGAAGCGTTTCCTCCTGAGAATGACAGTTGGGACAAATGGAGGGCCCTTGAATGTTTCTCTTCTTTAGATTGTCCCAAGTTAATATCTTTCGGTGCCCAGTGAGCCAGAGAAATATGGATACTTTGGCCCAGATTCCTGGAGCCCAGATTCTTCCCCAAATAAGATCCAGAGGCATTGAATCTTGGTAGTTGATTTTGTAGGCATCTTTGGTAGTGAAGGATCCTCTTGGTGTATATCCGCATCTCAAGATATCTTTGCCTTTGGAATATCTGATTCGACATTTTTGGAGCTCTCTTTCCAATGTTTCTTTGTTTTGGTTGTCTACATTACTGATCAGCCTGTCAGTTATCTTCCATTTTCTGTATCCTTGTTCTATCTCTGGAGTCCACTGTTGCTCGACTGATTCCTTTTGTTGCTCCTCCCAATATTGGCACGGTGACGAGCTGAGGATGCTATTAAGCTTTGGAAGCTGATTCTAGGTGTCCGTCTAGAATTGGGCAATGCTACAATTTCTAATTTCCCAAAAACTGTGTTGTTGTATCAGCAAGAAATGTTGTTTAGCCACATTACATATTAATGATCCTTTTTTAGAAGGAGTGAATCTAATAAGCTCCTCCGCTGGTCTATGATTGGAATATTTGACCATCCATATAGCTTCCCAAGCCTTGTTGGACGCAGAGAGCCATTGCCACCAAATTTTAGCGCCAATGATTTCATTACTATGATAAGGGTCTCGCAAACCAATGCCCCCTTTTTCCTTTGGCTTGCATGTTGTAGTCCATTTGACAAGAGCCCATTTGCGATTTGTACCATCAGTTCCCCAAAGAAATTTTCCCTGAAGTTCTATGATTCTTTTAAGGACCCAGTTAGGCGCTACCAGGATTGAGAAGAGATAGAGGGGCATTGCCTGAAGCACAGCTTTGATTAGCACTAATCTTCTTGCTATGTTCAGGGATCTGTGAGTCCACAGAGTGAGACGAAATTCAAGTTTCTTTAGGAGCATATGCCAGGAGGCGCGCTTGATTGCAGAGTCTATAAGAGGGGCACCCAGATACTTGGAAGGCAGAGAGGCTATGGAGAAGCCTAGAATGTTGGTGATAGCATGTTGGATAATAGGAGGGGTGTGAAAGAAGAAAATCTGCGATTTGGCTTTATTTTTGTTTGTACCTGAAGCATCAGAGAAATACTTTAGGATGGATTTAAATAAGGATGCTTCCTGGATAGAAGGGTAGCCGAAAAGCGTGTTGTCATCAACGAACTGTTGGTGAGTAGTGGCAAGAGAATTGTGAACGGAGATTCCTTTGAGATGCTAGGATAACAGGGCTTGCTTGATATGACGACCCAGCCGTTCCGCCATTAGCACAAAAAGGAAAGGGGACAGGAGATCCCCTTGCCTTATGCCTCTGGAGGGACTGAAAGGTCACGAGGGGATACCATTTATGAGTATAGAGAAGAATGTAGTGGAAATTAAACTCTAGATCTAACGAACCCACATTGGAGAAAAACCAAAGGCATGTAACATTTTTTGTATGTAAGTCAAACTTAACTTATCAAATGCTTTGGAGAGGTCAATCTTGAGAATCATTCCTGCCTGTTTGGAGTTCTTGAGGGAGTGTATGATTTCATGAGTCAGGATGATGTCGTCCATAATTTGAAGCCCTTCAACATATCCGGATTGTTCAGGCAATATGAGCAGGGGAAATAATGGCTTCAACCTGTTGGCAATGACTTTAGATATAAGCTTGTATATAACATTGCAAAGAGTGATTGGGTGATATTTGTTCGGAGTGAGGGAACTATCTTATCTGGGAATGAGGGCGATAAAAGTTGAATTGAGTGACGGCATCAGCCAATGAAAAGTGCGTGATTCCTCCACCACTTGCCACACTTCCTGTTTTATAAGCTCCCAGAAAGAGTGAAAGAAGGTAGTGGTGAAACTGTCCGGACCAGGTGCTTTGCCCTCTTTAAGATGATTCATGGCCAGATCCACCTCCTAAGGTGCAAAAGGCCAGAGAAGAAGTTGGTTCTTCTCTTTTGTGATTAATTTTGGCACATTTTGGGTGATCTTTTCTATAGCAGGCCGTCGGTCAATTTGGGGTTCTTATAGGACCTCCTGAAAGTTGTTAATGAATTCCTGTTCAATCTCTGTATGGTTTTCCACTCTTTCTCCTCCTTGCTTTTCAATAAAGGAGATGGTATTGTGCATTCTTCTTTGAATAGTAATTCTGTTGAAGAATTTAGTGTTTCTTTCGCCCTCTTTCTGCCATCTAATTCAGGATTTCTTCCTCAAAAGTATTTCTTCCTGCTTTCTTCTCTCCTCCAGTTGATTGTGAATGTGCCTTTCCTGTTCCAAAGTCCCTTCCTTGTGTCCTTCTGTGATTATCTGTTGCTGGATATCTCTCATTTCTTTATTGAGTTCTTGTTGAGCTTGAAAGATGTTGCCAAAAGTCTCTTTATTCCAGCGTTTGATTTGGACTTTCAGGAATTTGAGTTTCTGTTGAAACTGGAACATTTTTTATCCTTCTGGTGCAGGGAAGTTTTTCCAATTAGATCTGATGAAGTCGTTAAAGGTGGGATGCGAGAGCCAAAAAGCTTCAAATCTAAATGGACGTCTGGTAGAGTCACCTAGTCATTGCCATTGTAGAGTGATAGGCCAATGGTTGGAGCCAAAGTATGGATGTATAGATGCTGAGAGGTCACCGCCTAGATGCACTGCATTGTCCGAGATGAGGAATCTATCAAGTTTTGAAGCAATTTGTTGTCACCTTTCCCGGTGATTGCTCCATGTGTGCATTCCATTAGAGGTTTGCATATCTGTTAGCATATTTCTGTGAATAAAATATTTGAAGTGGTCATTTTCCAGTTCCATCCTGGCTCGACCTCCATTCTTTTCCTCTAACTTGGTGATCATATTGAAGTCTCCTCCAACGATCCATAGAGGATGGTCTCTATTGAAGTTAAGTGCTTCTATGGTGTTTAGAAGAGCGATTTTGTTGGCTGCTTCTTGTGGAAAATAAACATTTGTGAGGTGACCATGAATGTTGGCGCTGATTATATGGAACATTGCTTGTATAATGTGATGGGAGGCATGGAAGTTTGAAAGCATTATTGTCTATGTATTCCAGGCAATTACCAAACCTCTAGATGCCCCTGACGCATCCACTGAAACCGAATGACAACCTGGCCAAGATTTTGAAAGGATGTTTCCCAGAGTGTTGCTATTGCGTTTTGTTTCCCGCAGAAAGAGTATATGGGGTTGTTCCTACTTTATCATATTTTTAATAATTCTGTGTTTCTCGGGGCTACTGAGCCCTCTTATGTTCCATGAAGTGAGCTTCATGATTCACTGTTTGTGGTGGGCTTGTAATACTTTGTCAGTTTAGCATATCTGCCTGAGTCAACCAAGATTTTCCCTATGGCAATAGTTCATTGAAGATTTGTCTTTCTTCCACGTTTTTTGGAGTCTTTCAGAAGGAGGCATCCATCCCATTGCCTTCTCGGATGTATTCCCAATTGTTGTTGCTGATAGGCTCTGAATATTATAACTTATAGAGTACTGAGCTAATGCCCGTGGATCTTATCATATTCCTTCTTTCTACACACTTGTTCCAACTCAAAAATGTCTAGACCACCCAAGTATATACTTTTCAGTTCTTCCTCAATGAGTTGCGCTTGACTGCTTTCCTCTATGATGAGAGATAAGTGCATGGTTTGGTTATGGGAACCGTCAAAATCCATATCGTTGGAATTCCTTTTAGGGTTTTTTGGAGAAACTTTGGGAGTACCACTGAGGATTTTTGGAGACATAGGATGGGGAGAGGAGGCTAAAGGAGGGATCAGGGGGGATGGGATGGTTAGCTGAGGGGATGGCATAGAGTTTAGGGGTGGTTCTTCTGAAGTTTTATCAAGAACCTCGAATCTGTTGCTCATGGAGGGGACGGAGGCAGCATCCTGCTAGGGTTTTTTCCCAGAGGAAGGTTTTTTGTGTGATCTTTTATGGCTTCCAACCTTAGTGAATCCTTCATGGTTCGCCTTGCCTAATGGATCAGAGTCTTGGGGTTTTTCATTGAGAGGGCAGTCCCTAAATAGATGCCCAAGGGCATGGCACTTGTGACAGCGAAAGGGAACATGCTCAAAATCTAAGGGTTGAATCCATTCAGAGTTGTCATGGAAGAGACCTACCAATTCCAGAAGGCCTTGGTCCAGGCACATGAATACATAGATGCGTCCATAGGACGTGTATCTACTGATCTTCATTTCTTCAGCAATTGTGACAAACTCTCATAGCCCCTTTCCTATGTCCCTGAGTGATTCTTCATCCCAATATTTCGTTGGGAGTGAATACAGCCGGATCCATACTGGTGCCCATCTGAGATCCTCCTTATCGGGGTTGAATCTCTCTCTCCATGCTCTTAAATACAGACCAACAGAGTTAAAGAAGTATGGACCCTTGTCCATTACCCTATTTCGATCTTTCATGTAGATAAAAATCACCATGAAAAAACCTTTTGGGCCTAGCTGCAGGGTAACCTGTCCTTTGGGTTTCCATTTGGCTAAGATCCATCCTTGCAAAGCTTTTTCCGTTGGCCAGAATCCAATGAATTTACAAATGAGTGCATGGTCCTTCATGTATTGGATTCAACCATTGATTTTGTGGCTAGGAAGTTCTATTTTGGGCTTTCAGCAGCTATGGGTCTACATGTCGATGAGGTAAACTTTGGTGTTTCCTATTGCTTGGATTTTCCTTCTTGCTCTTCATTGTTGCTATCAGACTGCTCAGAGGAATCGTTTGTTGTTTCCTGCCTCTGAGGGTCCCTATTGTCCGATTTGTCCCGTTCAAGCCCCGGAGGCTCGTTTGTATTCATCTCTTGAGTTTCGCTTTCAGAAAAAGGGGCAGGCATTGAAGGCCCCCCCTGGGGAAAAGCCGTAGTGGTGCAAAGCATAATAGTAGGCTACTATCACGGAGTGGCAAAAGGATGATGGGAGGAGGCTGTCATAAGTCCAGGTTGCGCCGTTGCAGAGGCGTTCCAGAATCCTAGTTGCAGAGCGCTCCTCGTTCCTTCCTCATAAACTATTGTATCTTGAACATTTTATGTACATACTCCAATATATTAAGATACATAGTTCATTGTATTTTTCGAGAAAATAACTCTAGATACTCAATTATTATATTGACATACTTTCATTTGTCAAATGATCCAGATTTAAACAGGAATGCAACAAAATACAGAGATAACCATATACACAAAGATGCAGCGGAAACAATGCTTCATTTCATTAATGGAAAATACTGAAATATGCTTACAACCAGAAATGGAAATAAACCAGCTAGGGTGATGGTAGCTTATCTCTGAGAAGAGATGTGCGGCTACATGCCTCCGAATTGTTCCAAACTGTGTTACAATGAGGCTCGAAGGCCTATTTATTGTTGATAAACAATGGAAAACCCTTCACATTCGAAAACCTAACCCCATAAGATGAAATGCAAAATTGTGGGCCCCGTTTTGGGTAAATTGGTACATCAATTTCCCGGGGTCGTAACTTTGGCATACGATCTCCGTTTGATGCATATGATAGCTCGTTAGAAAGATCTATCTGAGAACTACCACTTTGGGAAGGGCGACATCGGTCCATGGACCCATGTTGCCCCCATATTTCCCAAAAAACGTCGTTTAGGGCCTCAAAACCACTCTGGAAGTTCAGGACCTGAAAACACTGATAAAAATAGTAAATTCTGCTACATTTACGGAAACTGAAAAACTGAAAGAGATAGTTGCGGGGGTCCAAATGGGATAGTTGGGTGGCCACCAACATCCACCTGGATCATTCCTCCCCCCTTAGGAAGCAATGGTCCCCATTGTGTTGAGTTCCTCCATCTACTGAACTTGTCCTCCAATCTCTGATGTGTCCAGTAATGGTGGGAAGCATGGTCGACGATGGTCGACATTGAACAGTTGGTGCAGGCGAATGAATGGAGGAATGATGTGCTTCAAAGCATTGTTTCACGTAGCCTTGGTACTGGTGTAAGGACCATGTCGTAGTGGTCTAAGTTTCTGATGGGTTCTGGTAAGGCGTTCTTTATGCAGATGTAACCAAACTTTGTTGCCCACCTGAAACTTGTGTGGTACCCCTATGGGTGAGGAGAAGTTGTTCCTATGTTTTGTCATGACTGTATCCCTCTGCTGCTGCTGTTGCGTGGAGGAACACTTTGCGGGGGTCATGGATGTAGCAACGATCTTCCCCTTTCTTTGGGAGTGAACCATACAGATGAATTTCCTGGTCTGTGATATGAGCTTGCTGCCTTTCTTAGCAGTGATCAAAGATGTGGCAGTAGGTGGGGCTATCTCTGGTATTCTCTATAATGAGTTACTCAAAGAAATAATGACAGCATGAGGCCTTGACTCATACACAGCATGTCGCCCCCAGTAGTATGGTTGGCCTAATAATACATCGCAAGCATCCAGAGGTGTAACATCACACAATACCTCGTCTATGAATGGTTTGATGCTGTAGGGAAGGCGGCACTGCTGGCGAACTTTGAGATCTCGTCCTTCATGAAGCCACCCGATACTGTATGGCTGTGGGTGTGGTGTAGTCGG
>APFE031416760.1:84044-125080 GCA_000404065.3 Pinus taeda | reverse complement strand
ATTATTGAGAAACAATGGAAAACCCTTCACATTCCAAAGCCGACCCTTAGAAGATGAAACGCCAAATTGTGGACCCCGTTTTGGGTAAATTGGTACATCAATTTCCCGGGGTCGTAACTTTGGTATACGATCTCCGTTTGACGCGTATGATAGCTCGTTAGAAAGATCTATCCGAGAACTACCACTTTGGGAAGGGCAGCATCGGTCCATGGACCCATGTTGCTCCCAGATTTCCCAAAAAATGTCGTTTAGGGTCTCAAAATGGCTCCGGAAGTTCAGGACCCGAAAAAACTGCTAAAAATAGTAAATTGTGCTACATTTACGGAAACTGAAAAAATGAAAGAGACAGTTGCAGGGGTCCAAATGGGATAGGTGGGTGGCCACTAACATCCACCTGGATCATCAAAGTACATACCTCATTGTATTTTCCAAAAAACCAAACTAGATATTGAATGCATATAGTAGTAAATCTTACAGTGTGACCATTTACAAACTCACAAACATACAAAAATAAAAAAAAACTATACACATAACCAATAGTTGTTGTTATTGGATTACTAATCACTCCAACAACTACAATTTGTAACAAAAACTAATCAAAGTAGTGACATGTTCTTCTGGCACTACATAGATCAAATCCACCACCTTTAGTTATGTTACTTTGTTCTACGAAAGGTTCTCCATAATTCATCAAACCAAAATAAATATAATTACATCGATAGGCATTTCCTCAGTGGGTTTGGGGTGAGAAAAACTTAATCACCTTAACCTCTAGGAGCTATCCATTTTCATCGTCCTTACAATAATCAAAATTTGTCACCTGTTAAATACACTTGAGAAAGAGAAATTTTTTATGAGTGGAATTGGTATGTCGACTGAACTTGACCTTTGGATTCATTATTGTTGCTTGTTGTGCATAATTATGTCATGTCTCTAAATCCTTGTGGACACATTAAGATTGTTTTTATGAGCACTAGGGAAGAAGGATAAGTTTTTTGGTAGTATTTAACCTAACTTCTTCTACCTTGCATTTAATGTGGTTGAACACTCGGTCGATACTTTGAGAACTTTTCTTTGGCATGGGTGACTCCAACAACTCTGTATTACGGGACATTGAAGTAATCTGTTGGGAGGAAAGGTATTGTATTTGTCGATATTTTCGTTTATGCTTCGCATCAGCTTCAAATATTGGCTTGATACAGACAATACATTTGAAAAATGAAAATGTGCTGTGAAAATTGATTCTTTTGATGAATGTAGGTATATGTCTTATTAAAACTTTCGTTCTAGTTTTCTTTATAAAAGTTTGTTGATTGTTTGAGTGCCCCAAATTTTGGGGCAAAAATTACAGTAGATTTTCATGGATAATAATATTGGTCCTGCCACTTGTTGGACGAATGGAGAGTCGAGATTTTTTAAGCGGAAGGTTTCTTTTAGTTCTGAAACTGAGGCCTCTATAGCTAGTTTACCCATAGTTTTAATATATTATTTGTTTTTTTATTAAATATAAATTGTTTGAAGCATAAGTAGAGTTTTCTTTTCCTTGTTGAAAATTTATTTCTTGAAATTCAAACGTGTTGTCTTTTTGTTGTTGAAAATGGCATATTTATACTATTCCTTAAAAAGAAGGCAAAATGTGTAGTGAATTTCATTCAATGTAGCATATTGTGGTCCATATGCAATAAAGCTAGCATCCAAATGAAATTGCAATGATGAAATAGTCTGAAATATTTTTTTTTAATTCTCAAACAGGGATTTTCATTACAAAAAAATTAATAGCATTGGGATAGCCTTGCTCTAATATATGTTATGGCTTTTCAACTTATTTTGGCATTGAAAATCAAAATTCGAGATTTTCTAATACTATTTTTGGTTGAACAACTTTCCTCAAGGACTTTCTTAAACAAATTGATCTCCTCAATATACTTGCACTTCAAATTTAGGCTAAAATGGCTTATACATGCCCTTCATTCAAAGAATTATATAGTTCAACTAAATTTCCCTTTAGTTAAAATGGAATTTTAGCACAATAGCTTCCATCAGAGACCCTAAAATCTAATTTCACCACAGTATTGATGGAAATAAAATATGAAGTACGAATTAAAATGTCAATGATACAACAAGTAGTTACTTGAATTATCCTATTGAGACCTATTCTTACCTGATTAGTGGAGATTGTGACCACCAGACAATGGTTTTTCCCATTACATTAATCTATGTTCTTAATCTGGCCTTGGATGGACTTACTGGAAGCATAAATTCTATGCTAGTGTTTGTTGTAAGGAAGCTTAAGTCCATTAATATAACTATGACTCTTCACCACAATAAGATGATTAGGGAGCTAGCGAATTGGCCAAGCTTTGTAATGGAAAGGTGATAGGGCCAGTTGGCTTTGTTATTTATGATGATTTGGCTTTCTTACTATATTACCACTTGCCAAATGGAACCCTTGCCTAGATAATACACATAGAAGGTGGTACTTTAGAGTTTGAGACAGAATTGCCAAAACATTTGTGAATACAATTGGGAGTGGTTCAAGCATTGAGTTTTCTTCATCACTGCCAACACACTAAATATCCATCTAGATATTGATTCTACCAACATATTTCTAGATGCCAAATTTAATCCATACATAAAGGATTTTGTCATTTTATTTATGATTGACAATACCAATGATATATGCACATTTCTATAATTCAACCTCGAGAAGGTACCAAGCTACTACGTGGTTGAGAAAAATCGTTGGTGGAGCCACCCATTTACTGCCAAATGAGCCAAGAAAGGAACATTTTCATCTAGGACTACACAGTGGTCTCATTCTTTATAATATATTCAACAAGGTTATTCCAGGGGTAATGCTAAAGGTAGGATGCAAATTCTATCCCTTTTCTTATGTTTGAAGGATTTGGTTAGTCCTTTCCTATCATCAACATAGGTTTCTATGTTTTGTGTTTGAACTATGAACATGTTTGTATGTTTAAACATCTTTTCACGTGTTTGAAGGATTTGGTTGGTCCTTTGCTATCATCAATAAAGGTTTCTATGTTTTGTATTTGAACTTTGAACATGTCTATATGTTCAAACATGTTTTCACATGTTTGAAGGATTTAGTTGGTCCTTTCTTGTCATCCATAGAGGTTGTTTTGTTGTGTGTTTCAGTTGTCAACAAGTTTGTAAGTTCAAAAATTATAGTTCATTCTTGCCTGCACTCATAACATGTTGATCTAATTATTGTAGAGTTTCATATGGATATATTGTCAAATAATTTTCTTAATTAAGAATTTTTTTTAATTGATTTCTTCTTGAGATTATCCTAGGTAGAATAAATTCTAGGTCCTCCAATTCCTTTACCTGATGGGGAAACCTTAGTTGTGATTCGGTATTTTGTGAATGTGAGAAAATTGCTTATTGCAATTTAAGAAATGAAGCTTCCAACCTTCTATGGTTTTTATTTGGAGCAGGTATGTGCGACTACACACATCATAGTTTCAAGAGGTAGGTCATGTACAAGTATGTCAAAACATGAATCCCTTCTATTTAAACAACTCGTATGGCTTGGCTTCCCTTACAGTAGGCCCTATCCCATTTTCATCTTTCAAGTGGTATCTTAGGACCAAAAATCATCTTGGACACATTTCTAGGTCATCTCAACTAGCTAGCTTTATTTCCTTTACGCATGTTAGCTCCGATTTTTTTCATTTATATTATTTGCATGTATATTCATGCCATAACACTAGGTCATATCAGCTACCTAGGTTTAATTCATTTATGTATGTTAGCTTTGAAAATTTTTTAATTTGTATTGTTTTCACATGTATTCATGCCATAATATATGTAAAATCCATGGTCAAAATTCCATGTAAAAAGTTAATAAAGGAAAAATTAATAACCGCGGTTGTTAGGCAGATAAATTCCTCTTGTGGACAAGAGAAATCTCCCTAGATCCTAAAAGGAAACTAGAAACAAATAGACAATCAAGCTGATTCCTTCCCTGAATCTATCTTTTCTTGAATCATAAGCGAACAAGGTGAGAAATGGAAATTCATACCTTATTACGACATGCTTGATGAAGATCCCTCTTTCTACTTCAATGCAGCTCCTACATGCTTGAATATAGACCTACGCACATGGAAACAACAAAGGATCAAAGGCATATGCAACATAAATGATTCAATAATTCAAACTAGTGATCAAGGAGACTAGTAAAAAACATCATTTTAATGAACAAATATAAATAATATGAACCATCCATGAAATTGATCAATAGTTTAAAGAAATGCTTGTTTGTATTAATTTCAGAAACATAAAGGAGCTACAAAACGTGTGTCTTGATGTTGTGAAGCTCCTCCCATTTATCTCGATCCTCCCCAAGAATGATAAGGTCACCAACCTGATTACTCTAACATAAACTTACTCTAAACAACTTCCCTCAATTCCCCCACCTATTGCTTGATAGATAGGCCAAAAGGAAGTCGTTTGAGATCCTTAGTCCAAGGATGAGATCCAATAAAAAAGGGATGAGGGATCCTTGAAGAATGGGAATTAGTTCCATCAAAATTAAGGTTAGGCTCAAATATACATGAGTTTGAGGCTTTCTGTTGGGAAAGATTTGCCCAAAAAGGCTTCTAGATTTTACTTTTTATTGATTGACCTGCGCAGTTTTTGTTCAAACACAGAGTGTAGTTCTGTTCATTTTTGTAGTGGAAGAAACTACACATGTGTTGTTTTTCTTTAGTGAAAATGCACAGATGCTCAAAAGCATGGTTTTGTACCAAGAGATCTAGAAATTCCACTTTATTAAAGGTATATAAGTTGTTGAATTACAAGGGAGTGTTTCATGACACTTGGATGGATGGTGAAAGATCCAAATTTGATGATTATTTGTCATGGTGACAAAATAAAGTGTCACATTTGTTAGGTGGATAAATTCTTCTTGCGGACAAGAGAAAACTCCCTAGATCCTAAAAGTAAACTGGAAACAAACAGACAATCAAACTAATTCCTTCTGTAAATCTATCTTTTCTTGAATCATAAGCTAACAAGGTGAGAAATGGAAAGTCATACCTTATTATGATATGCTTGATGAATATCCTTCTTTGTGCTTCAATGCAACTCATCCATGCTTGAATCTAGACCTGCACACATGGAAACAACAAAGGATCAAAGGCATATGCAACATAAATGATTCAATAATTCAAACTAGTGATCAAGGAGACTAGTAACAAACATCATTTTAATGGACAAATATAAATAAAATAAACCATCCATTAAATTGATCAATTAATCCATTAAACAATGAAGTGAGAAGAAATGTTTGTTTATAATGATTTAAGAAACATAAGGGAGATACAAAACACATGCGTTGATGTTGTGAAGCTCTTCCCATTGATCTCAATCCTCTCCAAGAATGATAAGCTCTCCAACCTGATTACTCCAGCATAAACTTACTCTAATTAGCCTCCCTCAATTTCGCCACCTATGGCTTGATAAATAGGCCAAAAGGAAGTAGTTTGAGATCCTTAGTCCAAGGATGAGATCCACTAAAAGGGGGATGAGGGCTCCTTGAAGAATGGGAATTAGTCCCATCAAAATTAAGGTTAGGCTCGAATATACATGAGTTCGAGGTTTTTCGTTGGGAATGATTCACCCAACAATGCTTCTAGATCTTACTTTTTAATTTTACTTTTATTGATTGACATGCAGAGTTTTTGTTCAGACATAGAGCACAATTCTACACATTTTTGTAGTGGAATAAATTGCACGTGTGGTTTTTCTTCAAATAAACTGCGTAGATGCTCAAAAGCAGTGTTTTGTACCAAAAGATAGACAAATTCCACTTTATTGAAGGTATATAAGTTATTGAATTACAAGGGAGTGCTTAATGACGCTTGGATGGATGGTGAAAGATCCAATTTTGATAATTATTTTTCATGGTGACAAAATAAAGTGTAGCAAATTTTCCCATGATGTGCAAAGTCAGAAAAGTTTGAGGACTGAAGTACTTTATCATATCAAGGTTTGGATCAGAGATCATGGTTGGAAATCTACAACAATTAATCAAGGATTACAATAAAATCTAATAATAATCACTGAGGTAGGAATTCAAATACTCAAAACATAAAAGTCTTAAAGCACAGTATGGGAATACATAATGTCAAAGTATATATAGGATAGATGCAGCCATCAAACATAAAACTCTATATATAGTTGTGAATACAAAACTCCTTGCAACGTGGATGGATGAAACTAGATACATGGTCTTGATCTCCATCTCTCAATCCATAGTACAAATCTAACCATGTGAGTAAATTTCTTGAAGTCAAACATGGTAAAAACCACTTGATTAGCAGTCAATGATGTGAACTGTTAACAAGTGCGAGAGAAACCACAAATAATGAAAATGGTTCTCAAGGTACTCCCAATACAATCTATGAAGTGTGAATAGGTGATATGAAGTTGAAACACTCATAGAATCATTCAATCGAAGGCTAATGATGTGAACCCATCGTCGAAAGCGAGAAACTTGCCATTAAGGCATGCAGGCTTCAAGGTACTGAAGGGTTTTAAATCAACTCCCTAGAAAATGAGCTAAAGTCAATATGAAGCGATCTGTCATAGGAAAGCCTACGACATGAAACATGGTATCAAGTTTTGACAATAGTTTGCAAGGGCTAACTCAAGGATGGCCGATGCAATTGAAGGCAACAAATTGCAAGGTGATTTGAAGTAAGGTTAAGACTTCTCTTGAACATATTGGTGACATGACAAAATGACTTGGCAATATTTGACTCAATGATAATACCCAAACCGATTGAAGACTTTCAATAAGGTTCGATTAACTGTGAGACAAATGGATTCCCCAACCCAAACAAATATGTGATGGAGTGTCATGTTAAAGAATGACATGTTGCCTGAAATACAAGAATCAAAATTTTCTTCTCAATTTTCCCCCACCATTACTGGCAAGTACCTCTTTATTTTTTGAAAGCTTGAGGAGGATAACGTATGCTTGTAGTGTAAGCTAATCCTTCTGATGATTCCATCTTACTATTTTTAATGAATACTAAGAAGGAATGGTTATGTCCTATTATGCTTAACAAGTCCTAGACTCTTTAATTTTTACAATTCCAGTAAAGGAGTAACTTGATGTCATTTTCTTTTAAAGAGTTGAAAAGGAAATAACAAGAAAACTCATTCAATTCTTTTACCGTAAAATTTTAATGAGCCCAAAGAAAGTAAAACTCGATGTTTTCAATTTTAGAGAGTCAAAAGAAAAACATAAGTAGACTCCATTAGGTTCCTTTTTATAAGTTTAGTCCCTCAGGTCTGAAAAAGGATAAATAATAGAAGATATAAATCTATTGATCATTTTCAATCAACGTATACTTTTTTCATAAATAGTCCTGGCTTAGTCCATAAAAGGGGTAAACTTATACTGAATGGATGATTGTTCATTTAATTTTATGAGTTCAAACAAACAAGTACTGGAAAATCTTTTAATTTTTAAAAGAGTTTGAAAAATGGCTTAAAAGAGGATTGTATGGTTTCTTTTTTTCGTAACTTTTAACGAGTTCTAAAAAGTGATAAAAATATACTTATCTTACCAACTTTCATTTTAATTAACAAGTAGGAAAAGACAGAAAGTACTTGGCATTTTCATATGTGTTTTACGTGCATGAAAAGATAGCAAAAGAAGATCAAGATTTTCATGAGTTCAATGAGGTTTGAAAATAATAACTGAAATGGACTCGAGATAAGTTTCATTTTTACACAAGCTTGAAACAAAGAAAATTTATGGTTGAGGGTGGTTTCATTTTTACACAAGATTGAAACAGTGAAAATTATTCTTGAGATAAGTTTTCATGCCCCCATCATAATGACTGTAAGGGCACATGACCCCAAAAATTCATTTCATTCACCTAAGTAAACTACATTTTATGAATAGGAGGATGAAATGAAGGCTTCTTTAGATATCATAAAGACTCAACTTAAAATTTTTGAGATCTAGTTAAAGACTGAAATCAAATAGGGGAGGATTTGTTTCATTTTTTATGGAGATTTACACCAGAAAAGAACTATGCTCATGAGAGTTTGTTTCATTTTTTAACGAGGTTGACACAATAAAAGAATTATCCTCATAAGGATTTGTTTCATTTTTTACTGAGGTTTACATAGTAAATGAACTATCCTCATCACTGTCTATTTCATTTTTTACGGAGGTTGACATAGTAAAAGAACTATCCTCATAAGGAACCTGTTTCATGTTTATGCAAGCTTGAAACAAAAGTAAATATGCTTATAAGAACTTGTTTCATTTTCTAGCGACGCTGACATAGTAAAAGAACTATCCTCAATGAACATGTTTCATATTTAAAATCTGTTGACAAAGTAAAAGAACTATCCTCAAGGAACCTGTTTCATTTTTTAATGAGTTTGACATAGTAAAAGAACTATCCTCATGGAATATGTTTCATTTTTTAAGGAGGTTGACACAGTAAAAGAACTATCCTCATAAGGATCTATTCATGGCTTCCATATGGATGAAATGAATGACAAAGGACACCCCTTGATCATGGCTTCCAAAAGGTCTTCATTAGATGGACGAACAGTCCTCTGGAAGGGACACATGTCAAGTGGATCAATAGGGATAAGAAAATCATACTCAAATGCCCACATTGATGTTTTTACCATGTCAGCTACCTGATCTAAGTCAAAATAAGTCAAGCAGATAGTGAGAGACTAGCTTGCATCGGTAACTGAAAACACGAGATAGGTTGCCACATAGTTAATCGGTGGCTTGGTAGCTACCACTTCCATATAAGGAACATTCAGGGGTATTGTATGACTGGTAGTCAAAGAAATATCAATGTATGAAAGTTGATCAAATGTCACAATGTTTCCATCATGAGGGAAGGACATCACGCAAAAGAGTTTCGATATGACAGTTTTCATGGCATAGATGTAGTCTCGCCCAAGGATTAAACTAAAATCTAAGGGACCTTGGACTACCATAAGATCAATATAGACAGTTTTACCTTCTATATTAATAGGTAACTTAGAAAGGATCCCTAAAGGTTCACTAGTAGTTCTGTTAAAAGCTAACAAATTTTGTGTAATAGGCACAAGCCTTCACAATGATTCTAAAAGGGGTGGAATAAGGAAGACGAGGTTTTGTCAGACCACACCAATCAAAAGAAATATCCTCATTACTTGGATGGGTTTCAAAAGAAATAGATGAAATTCCCCCATGTGTAGAAGAATCTGGAGCAACATGAAGAACATAAGTGGTATTAAGTTCACTCTCTAAAGGAAGAGTGGGATCGACCAAAGATGGAATCGATTTGACCACTTGATCAACAAATAGTCCATAAACCTTAGTGACACATGTTTTACTCTCTAATGGAAGAGTGGGATTGTATGTACTTGGATTTAGATCAATCACTTTGTCAATCGATGGTAGATGGGGAGAAAGTTTACAGTAATTATCTGGAAGTTGTTGATGTGAAATAGTAATTTTTTCCAAAAATTCTAAGGCTTCATCCATGTGAGGGAAAAGGTGGCTATAATGAATCCCTTTACATAACATACAAGGAAACCTAACTTTAAACTTTTTCCCTAGAATCTGAGAATCATTGGTTGATGGATCAATAGTAAGTTGATGAAAATTATTTTACCATACTTCCAAAACCTTAGGAATACCAGGACAATTAATAAGAAAGTGGTCACCCTTTCAATTCTTGCAAGGGTATTTTGGCTTACGATGCATTATAGAAGTTCGTTCAACATTACCAATACTTAAGACCACGGTTGGTTGGTTCGTTACTTTCTTATATTTCTTCTTCTTATTCTTCCCTTTCTTCTTCTTCTTAGTCTCTTGGTTACTAGAATCAAGGCTTTTACCAACCGAAGAAGAAGAAAGGGAGGAAGACATGTTGGGTGAAGAAGGTAAGCGGCCAACAATATGTTGGTGATGTTGAGATGGTCAAGTCGGTTGAGATGAAAAACTTGATTGAGCTGGTACATTTGGAGTATTTGGAATTAAATAATTTGAGAACAACCATATAGTTAAACCTATCATGAATCCAGGAAGCAAAAATGTAGCCATATAAGGAAGGTGACATTTGCAAAATGAGGAAAAGTATTAGGATTCCATTAAAAGGGAGGTTTTTATATGTAAATTTCAGAATTGTTTCCATTAGATTCAATCCAAATAAATTTTTATTATTAAAAATAAATAATATTCACGATCCACACCTAAGGTCTTGTAAAAAGTAAAAACAAACAAAGTAACACACGCTAAAAATCTAGGGATTCAAACCATACAAACTCACCTTCTGCAAAGATCAATATTTACTAGTTGGTGATGAAATCCAACATCACAGAGAACAAAGTGAAAAGCTCTATAGATATGAGCATTTGGAACTAGTTACCATGACAACCTACTTAATGAAATAATCTCGTGCAAATAACTTTTCTTATGCCATCTCGAGCAAAGATTACCCTCCAAAAAGTCAAAGTGAGTCCAATCAACGTATGTTCCAGGTACAACAATGCCTTCCCTCTGTCGTTGCCTTAGGTAGAGCCGTAGGATTATGGTCACTGATTTTACCAAATACAACAATTTTACCTGGGGGGAAAGTCGTAGATGGGACGTACACGCAAGGGCAGAGTAACAAGCTCAATCCCCTTGAAGGCTCCTCCACATGATCAATTGGAGGTTTACTTTCAAGTGACCCAAGCACCTTTTGGTACCATTTCAATACATGTAAATCATTGTATCTAGGCCAATGAAGTGGGTTGGATCACTTCACCATATTTTATATGACCTCATGATTAAGTCATGTATAAGAAGAGCTTCCCAAACAAAAATGGAAATAATTGGTTTTCCTCTCCCTAACTCAAGATTCTATTGTTTGTCTGTAGCTTTGGAAAGTTTAATTCCTTCCCTATTCCAAAGCCCTACAACCTATTCTACTGTAGGTGGAAAGAGCCCTAAAAATGATAAAAATTGAAGATGAATTTTATTAACCCAGTGTTATTAAGTTGTTATTTACTCAAACCATAAATGGACGTGAAACTGATGGTATTATCACTTGTCTCAAAACTTTAATCCATCAAATATGAAATTTGTAATCTCTTCATTCGATGAATTCTAGCTAAAGTAAAGAGATTATTTAAAATATTAGCTCCAAAATGTACCACTTCTAATTTTTCAATGCAATTCAAAAACTCTAAGTGGAAATCCACGCAATGTAATATATGCACAATTTAGCTAAAAACTATGCAAATGTAATGTATGCACAATTTGCATGAACACTATGCAAATTTAATCTATGCAAGAGACTTCTTCAAAACAAACACAAGATTATTCCAAAGTAGTGAAAGAAAAACACGAATATTTCCCTTCATTAATACAACTAAAGAACCAATCAAGTGTAAATCAAGGAAATTGCGTGAAAATTCCAGAGATCAAAAAATAATGCCACTCAAAGGTGATTAACAATCAGACCCAAATGCTTTTTCAAAAATGAAAGAAGAAAGCATGCAAAAACTATTAAGAAATTGAGACAAATCTTTGAGCAATGATCATAGGAAATCCAATTCAAAACACCCAATAAAATCCTTAAAATGAAAATGCTTGAAAGAATGTTATGAAATCAATGCTTAAAGTGTAATTCTGATTAAACGTCAACACTAGAATAAAAATTACTTATGTTTTCAATGCATCACAAGAAGCGCATCTCATCAAACCACTAACCCTTGAGAAGCGCTACCTTTCAATCCTTGAAAATAGACAAATCTTAAGAAACCTCCTCCACAACACTTGCTCAAACACATGGAGAATGATTGGATTCATAGACAAATGTAATGAAACCTTAAAAAACAAAATTTCAAAGTTTAATGAGAGGAAAAACTATTTTTTCCAAAATTTCTTAGAGTATGTGCATGTAGATAGTACAATACAATGTGAATGCACATTGTTACTAAAGGAAATATGTCCAGATCTACACTCTGTTTCTAAACAAAGACTGCTCAGGTTGAGAAACTTAAAGAAAAAATAAAAAAGTATTCAAACAAATCACAAAATCTGAAACATCATTAACTTGTCAAGATGAAAATAAAGCTATCAAAATAGGTTCGAGAATAAAAAACAAACAGATGGAAGAGAACAAGACGTTCCTTGGTATGTTTTCCAATTTGTTAGGTGGATAAATTCCTCTTGCAAACAAGAGCAATCTCCCTAGATCCTAAAAGGAAAATAGAAACAAACAAACAATCAAGATAATATATTTTCTTGAATCATAAGCTAACAAGGTGAGAAATGGAAGTTTGTACCTTATTATGACATGCTTGATGAGGATCCCTCTCTCTACTTCAATGCATCTCCTCCATGCTTTAATTACCTCCAAAGATGGAAACAAAAAAGGATCAAAGGAGTATGCAGAATAAATGATTCAGTAATTCAAACTAGTGATCAAGGAGACTAGTAACAAACATCATTTTAATGGACAAATATAAATAACACCATTCCAATGGAAAAATATAAATAACGTAAACCGTCCATGAAATTGATCAATTAATCCATTAAACAATGATGTGAGAAGAAATTATTGTTTGTTTTAATTTTAGAAACATAAAGGAGCTACAAAACCTGTGCCTTGATGTTGTGAAGCTTTCCCCATTGATCTCCATCCTCTCCAAGAATTATAAGCTCTCCAACTTGCTTACTCAAGCGTAAACGTACTCTCACCAGCCTCCCTCAATTTCCCCACCTATGGCTTGATAAATAGGCCAAAAGGAAGTAGTTTGAGATCCTTAGACTAACGATGAAATCCACTAAAAGAGGGATGAGGGCTCCTTGAAGAATGGGAATTAGTTCAATCAAAATTGAAGTTAGGCTCGAATATACATGAGTTCGAGGCTTTTTGTTGGGAATTATTTGTCCAACAATGCTTCTAGATCTTACTTTTTATTGATTGACCTGCATAGGTTTCGTTAAGATACAAAGCATGGTTCTGTGAAGTTTTGCACTGCAAGAAATTGCACATGTGTGGTTTTTCTTCAAAGAAACCACGCAGATGCTCGGAATCTTGGTTTTGTACCAAGAGATAAAAAAATTCCACTTTATTCAAGGTATATAGGTTGTTTACTTGCAAGGGAGTGCTTCATGACACTTGGATGGATGGTGAAGGATCTAATTTTGATGCTTATTTTTCATGGTGACAAAATAAAGTGTAAAAACGGTTGATGGGACACTTATTCCAAGTCGAATGTTGAGCAAGACATCCCAGTGGGTGTTCATTTAAGTTATTAGGGCTAAAGGAATTTGGCAAAGGCAATGGAGAAGACTTTAGAAAGGCAAATGGAATTTTTTGAACATTTATTTATGAAAATAATGGAAATTAGGAGAAAAGGAATATGAGAGGTCATAGGTTGCATGTGAGGAAGAAAAATGAAAGAAAATAATGGAAAATGAACAAAATAGAGGCATCATTGATAAAAAGGATTTTAAGGATCAGTTGGAAAGTTTTTTCCTAGCCGTGCTCAGTGTAACATTTTGTCAGTTTAGGTTTGAAGCTCTTTCATTATTCTCCTTCTCTATATCCCCTTCCTGGACACTTAGAGTTTTCTTGGAGCACTTTGGCATTGGATCAAGAAAGGAAAAGAATGCAAGAGGAAGGAATGAGCAAGCAAGGAAGAGGAAGATCAAGCAGCTACAACATGATTCTTTGCAGGTATTGATTTGCATGTGTGATTTCCTTGCTAGATTTTGCATGTATGGTATTGAATGTGGTTATTTGCTATCATGGCATGGGTTTTTCCAGGTGTGATAGTGTTTATAGCCTAGCCTTTCCATTTTCAGATAGCCATGGCATTATTGGGTTCTCATGTTTTGGTTGAGCTATATTGTGAGATGGATTCAAAGTTGAGTGAGATGGATCTTTGAAAGAAAGAACACATGGCCTAGTGATCGTTGAACGAGAAGGTGGATTGCGGTAAAGACACTAGCTTAGTGAACCTTGAACCATACTGTGGGTTGTGTAAAACCATGTATTGTGTGTCTCAGTGGGCCTAAGAATCCTCGACTAGTTAATGGCAGGATATATGGTAAAGCCTAGAGGGTGGAGTCTTGATTAGAGCCTAGTGATCTGGTGTGGATTGTGGTAAAGCCTAGAGACTAATATTCAGGGAAATTACTCACAATGTAGGAGGAGAAATCCAGTGGCATGCATGCTTGTTTTATGGCCTATTGATCCAAGATGGATTGTGGTAAATCCTAGTTCTACGGATAAGGGTGAGGTGGTGATGCCTCAGGAAGCCTTGGTTGAATTTGGTTTTAATTGCCACATTCATGCTTGGAATATGGAATGGAGGTGATTGACTGAAATAAATATTTGGTTCAGTCAATCTATGGTTAGGTGGCTCATGGATGTCCCAAACCTAGTAGGTCGCTCCATTCATTAATATGAGGTTATTTCTCCTTGTTATTTCATGAGTATTATACTAGTTCATATCTAGATTATATGGCTATTGTTTCCTTGGTAATTTATTGTTATTATGCTAGTTATGAATATGTATTATGACAGTAGTGATGTATGTCTCCCATCATTTTTTACTTGTAAATGAATTAACAATATATCTATGCCCTAATAGACAATGATGCAACCAATCTAATAAGGAAATAATTTCTCACATTGAATCTTAGATAAGTATGAAACCCCTATGATCCTATTTTTTATTAAGACCTGTAAATTTCATATTTGTGATATGTTTGAAGAAATACCTGTCATGACTTGTAGGGGTTCAGTCTAATCCTTGTCAATGTATTTGCAAATGTATCTTTTTTCCACTGTGAAATTTCATTTATGAACCTATCATTGAGTTTTGGGTAGTGGCCTGGGCTTTGGGCTTAAATAACTGGCACAAATCTAGGAGTTTTAGACACAAAACTAGGGAAAAATGTCCTCGGATGCTCACTTGCCCTTATTGTGGGAGACTCTGGAGCCTCCTAAATGCACCCTCGTCCATATCAAAGGAGATTCTAGGGTTTGATGTAATAAAACTTTAGTTGGTCTCAGTGGTTGGTTACCTGAGTGGTTTGAATGGCTCTTAGGAGTTTTGTTGCTGATGTGGAAGGTCTATGTGATGTGTTCTTCTAATTACACTTACTTAATTGACAAATAGGGAGTAAAATCATATCATAGTAACTTCTCATCACATGTTTACCCAGGTTGGCTAGTTACTTGGGTAGATGTGTGGGGAGGGTGTTACAAAGTGGTATCAGAGTGGGTTACACTGTCGTTTAGTCACATATGATACCAGAGAGTGCTTCAAAGTGGGTTGCGTACTCTTTGGTTCATATTTGATACCACGGAGTTGTATCAAAGTGGGTTGCAGTCTCTTTGGGTCACATTTGATAACACATAGTGGTAGAAGAGTAGGTTGTGCTCTCTATGGGTCATATTTGATACCACAGAGTGGTATCAGGCTGAGTTACGCTCTCTTTGGGTGTTATCTTATACCACAAAGTGGTATCATATTAAGTTTTGTTCTCTTTGGGTGGTGTCTAGTTTCCATTCTTTTTGCGTGATATCTAATACCACAGAGTGTGTGAGATCATGATTCAACCCTTGGACTCAATGGGCAGAATGTGTTTTTCATGTAAGCATGCCAATTGCATATGTGTTCTTTATGTTTGTGGACTATGTTCTTGTCATGTATGCATGGTGGTGATCATTTTTATCGTTGTGTTAGGATGTGGAAGTTGATGATAATGTTGTTTGGATGCGTTAGTCAAGAATGTGTGTCGGTTATATATGCATTTGTTATACATGTCAGTGTCTATATTTTTTATGCATGCATTTTCATGGTTATGGTTATGCACGTATGGTAGGTCATTTTATCACCAAAAAATGATCACTTAGCCGTTTCTAACTAGCTAGATTGAAATACACCATGTAGGATTAATTTTACCATAGTAAAATCAATTTCGTTGTGGAAAATAATTTAGTAACTAGTTTTATTAAACTATTTTACGATTTAAATAAAAAAACCCATGAGAATAATTATATAAATCATTATTTATTTAATTTTCTCTAGGAATCATTATTAAAGCATTATTTAAATAATTATTCCTTGTCACATTTGACTAAATACCCTAGGAAATTTTAAGTAAACCATGGTTTATTTATTATTCCCTATTTTCATTATTGGAATAATTGTTAAATCACTATTTAATAATTATTTCAATTTCACACCATTCTTAATCCTCGTGAAATAATTAATAAATCATTTTATTTGTTAACTATTTCTAAATAAAGATATTTATCCATTTAAAATATCTTTTCCCTCTCCAATAAATAGAACAAAATATTCCAAGTGGTTAGGTCATGATTTGGTCAATATTATTTTATTATTCTCCATTTTCAAGATTAAATCAATACTCTGTTATAAATAGGAGGGTTTTCCATTTATTCTTGAACATGATCATAATCATGATCACCATTATCATCTTTTTTCTTTTGAGCTCCCGTTCGAGTTCCCCACATTTTTTCTAGGTTTTTCACATATTGAGAGAGAATATCGTTTTCTAAAGCATCAAGGACATCAAAGGACCCAAGGACCCATCCCATGGAGGGGGACTTATAGACCCTTTCATAGATCCCCTCCATCATGTGTTTTTAATAAATAATTTATTCAATTAATGTCTTACCCTTTGGGTTATTTCATTAGATGTATTCATCGTTATTTGTTGTTCTGAAGCATCTATTTTTTTGTTGTAGTTTTTTCTATTTTTATTGAAGATCTAAATCCTAAGAAGCCATCAAATTTTTGTTAGGGTAGCTCGTCACCTAGTGATATAAGTGAAGTGTTTTTGGTATACCTTCCAAGAAATTTTACACTATCAAATGTGACTCCACTGGTGTAATACCAATGTTCTTGGGTGATTGAAGTTTCAGTAAATTTCAAGGTTTTTGCAACTATTTTTAGCCCTCGTTATTTATTTATAGTATTATTTCCTTTCTTGTCAAGTTTTCAGGCTTTGGTGGTTTTCTGGTTCTTTTCGCAGGCCATAGGTGTCAGTCGAGCAGGAGACATCAAAATTTGTGTGAGATCTATTGATCAAGAGTCCTAGGAGAAAAAATAGGAGCAAAGCTAACTTTTCAGCCCCTCATCGACATTCCAGAGGCACCATTTGGCCCAAAAATTGTGTTTTCCACTATTCCGGGTTAGTTCCTGCGTTTTGGTATTTTTCCAGAAAATTTTCAGAATTGCCGAGAGTGTTGTATGTAGACTAGGTTTGGTACTTCACCTCTATTTTTTAGTCTCCCCTAGGCTTGGATACACTTCATTTGTCTCTTTGTGGAAGGAAAAATCCCCCTAGGGTTTAGAGTACACCTCCACATTGTTAGGAGGAGATTTGCTGAGAGAGGAGTCTCTGATTTTCAACATTTTCAGCCATGAATTTTCAGAGTCTAATCCCTTACTTTTCATCTCTTTTGGATAGGATTCTTTTACCTTTTCTCACTTAAGAGATTTGTTTTTCATTTTCACCCTTATGATCCCCTTGAGCATCCTAGGTTTTAGAGCTTCACTCCTATCCTTTGCAACATTTTTTCACCTCTGATTTTTGTTTTTTTTCTACACCATTTAAAATATATTCATTACAACAAAAAAGGTCATTGGTGAGCCTCATTCCTATGACAAACCTTTAAGGTTAGTCACCAATGTTGCATATGGTGACAGTCCTTAAAAAAACGTTGTTGTAAGTGCATATAGTGATAGTCCTTCAAGGTTCGTCACTAAATCCATTTTCAATGACACTTTTGGTGAGGATTGTTAAAGACCCATCACTAATTCTCTCTTTGGTGACACTTACAGTGATGATATTTTGTTGTCCCTCACCAATTCTCCTTTTTTTTACTTTTGGTGATGGTCAAGAAATGTTCATCATCATTGATCATTCCAATCAATTCTTGATGATGTTATATGATGGTTGCGATTTTTTTGTCAAAAGATAATGATTTAAGTCCATTGTTGTGGTTTTTTTCATTATGTGTCCAAGGCCATAGTGGTTAGAGTCAATCAATTTGTTAAGAAGTAATTAGTGTGTATCATTTCCCTTAAGTAATGAGAATACATTTTTCCTACGATTCAACACATGATTCATCTCTATTAATTTTACTGCCTAGAAAATTCGCTTTAAATGAAGTTCCTCTAGTGTGTGTAGGCACCATATTTCTTTAACACATAATCAAGCTCAGTCAACTCTATTAATGAGAGAAACCTAGCACTCCTCAACACTCTTGTCACACTTTTATGTGCTTTGGCATACACTAACATTGCTTAGTACTTCACATGTCATGGAACATATTTGTACCTTGAACATCTAGCGATGACTAAGATTCCCAAGCACATGTTGGCATGCCCTAGCACAACGTAACACTCCCCTAGCATGTGTTGGAATGCACTGTAGTCCTTAACATGCCTTAGAACACATTGGCATGCATTGAAATACATTAGTACTTTATACGCATTAGCACTTGGCATGTATTGGAACCTATTGTTAGTGTGCCTAGCATGCCCCTTTTGAAAAGGCAAAGTCCTAACTTATTAACCATCTTTTGTGTTCATTTCCATGCATTTTAGCTTCGTTCTCTCTTTTGTTCCCTTGACACTCCTTGCCACATGTTAGCACACCCTGACACCAACACATCCTAACATGCCTTAGCACCTGACATGTCTTGGAACTGTTTGGCATATGTTATAAGCAAAACTTAGAACTCCCTAGCACACTCTAGCACTTCTTGACATGTCCTCATATTCCCTAGCATGCCTTACCACAACCTAACATACCTTTTCACTCTCTCCTTGGCATGCTTAACACTTGTTGACCCTCCCTAACACACTGTCTTATTCATTCATTTCCATGTATTTACACCTACACTACTACAAAAAAGGTCTTTAGGGTTTGGATTGTAGTGGTCTTGCAAAAACCGCATCTAAAATTATTTTTAGGGATTTAAGGGTAGGTTTTTAAAATCCCCCCCGAAAGTCTTGAAAATTTGAAATTTTTTCATGGTTTTTTGAACAACCACCTCTAAAAGTGTTTTCCATGAATTTTGGAGGTGGTTTTTAAATTATTACCGCTAAATATATTTTTCATGACAATTGTTTGAGCCCATCCCCCCAATAAACTCATGAAAATTGAACCTTTTTTTCCTAGGGGGGAGAGGGGAGGGTTAAATAACTTCCCCTACATACATTCTTCGAGATAGTTTTTAAACACAAACCCCCTGAAGTTGATGAAAATTGAACCTTTTTTATTTTGTAGGGGTTTTCTAACAACTTCCTCTAAAAGTGTCTTTTCATGACTTCTGGGGAAGGGGGGTTTAAATGACTAGTCTAAAATTCATTTTTCATGAAATTTTTTAACAACCCCCATAAAATTCATTAGATTTTAACTTTTGGAGGCACAGTTTTAACACACACAGCCTCATCCCCCCCAAAAAATAAAATAGTCATGAGAATTGAACGTTTGGAAGCAGTCATTTAACAACTACCTCTAAAATTTCAATTCTCATGAACGTTTTGTTTGGAGGGGATGTCAAAAACCACCACCAAAAGTTCAATTATTGTGACATATAGGGGGGTTTTTGACAACCCCCCCAAAAGTCATGACAATGTAACTGTTGGAGGAAGTTTTGGAAAACCTTTTCCCTCTCACCCTCAATGTCATTAGAATTATACTTTTAAAGGTGGGAGTTAAATAACTGCCTCCAAATGTTCAATTCTCAAGAATTTGGGGGGAGTAAGATCTTTCGGTGTATTAAATGCTGCAAGCGGAGGCTATAGAATGAGAAGGGGCCTTAAGATCTCATAGCATAGGGTTTAGGGGGCCTAGAGGGAAGGAAACAAGAGCACTTGATAGGGGAACTCCCAATAGTTGTGATAAGGGGATTAGGGGCCCCATCACAACATATAATCCCTTAACCCATAACCATTAAACTCATTATCCCCTTAACCCTTAAGCCATAGTCCCTTAACCCTTACACTCATAACTCATAACCCATTAACCCCTTGATTCCTTAAATCCTAACTCATTAACCTCTTAACCCTTGACTTAAAATCCCTGACCCATCCTTAAAATTCATGACAATATAACTTTTGGAGGAATTCTTTAACAACCTCCCCCACCCACAAAAATTCATTAAAATTAAACTTTTAGAGGTGGTTGTTAAATGACCACCTCGAAATGTTCAATTCTTATGAATTTTGGGGGAGGACAATCTTTTGGTGTACTTAATGGTGAAAGGGGACATAAGGGTAGCATGGATGGATAGAAATGAGAGGTTTGAGCATTGTTTACTAAGATCTACAATTTTGGCATTAGAGAATGAGAAGGGGCCTTATGACCTCATCGCACAGGGGTCAAGGAGCCTAAAGCGAAGGCAACAAGAGTAATTGATAGGGGAACCCCTAGTAGTTTTGATAATGGTATTAAGGGCCCCATTATCACAACCCATAAGACCTTAACCCATAACCACTAAATTTCCTATCCCCTTAACTGCTAAGCCATAATCCCTCAACCCATACACTCATAACTCATAACCCATTAACCCCTTGACCCATTAAACCTTAAACCATTATCCCTAACCTAAAATCCATGAAGACCTGTTGTGGCCACCAGAAACCCCCCTTTTATTTAGTGTTGTGACAAATACTAAATAAATGGGGACCCTTAGTCAAAAATTCAAATCATCAATTAGTGATTTTATTTCCTTTTCAATAAAACTTACCATCGTAAAGTTAAGAAAAGACCTTTACGAAATCTTAAAAACTTAAGTTTTGTGATGAGGGAAGACAAAATCACTCCTTAAAGGATATTGCATCATAGAAAAGATAACAACATGCCTACTTACAAGCTAAACCCTAAAATCGCGAGAATGCGATGTTAAATTGCATAAGAATAAAAATATATCACATTGCAAGTCTTAGAAGCACACTTATAATAAAATACCGCAGAATATGCCGATATGCAATAGCACATATTGCAAAATCGCGCCTCGCAAGAAACTGCTTAACACGAAACATGCGATATTGCGATTATGCAATGTTGCGACCATGCGATATTGCGATTATGCGATGTTGCGACCATGCAATACTGTGAAATTGCGATAATGTGACAAAATGATCTTACGATAGGATGACAAAATGATCTTGTGATCTTGCGATTATGCGATGCAGCGATCTACGATATTGCAAAGAAAATCGCAAAATCGTCTCATCACAAATTTTTTTCGTTCATTATTCAAGGAAAAGGGTTTCCATTAAACGAGACTGGTTGTGTGCTTTAATTCTCATTAATGAAGTAGTTTCCAGTTGTTAATGAAATCTAGTTTTGAGTTTATCGAAGAGCCAGTTCACGTAAGGTGGCATATTTTTAAATGTCTTCGACAGTCAAAGCATTCTTGTCATTATTTATTATCATTACTCTCACCTTACTTGTAAACTGCAGGAACGAAGGACAAAAGGTTATACAAAGTAGTGTACAGGAAACTATCGTGAAAATAGGCGAGGCTCTGATGTCTGGAGATAAAGAAATGGCACCCTTGCAAAAAGACACAACATCCAACAGAAACGTGGGTATTTTCACCTGGGAAGGCATACATAATCTACTTGAGGAAATAAATCCTAAGGTAATAGGATTTACGGCTACTGTGGGCTCATCAAGGTCGTCTGAAGCATCAGTTACAGAGTTAGCTTGTTCATTCCTGCACCGGAGAGTGGCAAGGCCCAAAATTCTCCCCTGCACAGAAATCGTTAAAGGAGTACTAGAAGCATTGATATCAAAGATAGGCAGTTTAGGGCTCAAGGTCAACAGCTCTTGGAATCATTATTTTCACAAAATTTCAACTTTACATCCGCTACAAGAAAACACACAAGAGGCAAAAATCACACTAAGGAAGCTCAGATTAAGAAACAAAGGCAGTTTCCAATGCGCGATTAGCGCCTGGGTAAAACTTCTCGAAATGGAAAGCCTCTAATTACTCAATCTCATGTAAGCCCAGTACCTAAAAGATAGTGCCAACTCTTACTAATTCTGTTTTTGCAGCACATTTAAAGGCTGAAGTCATCCAACTGACTCTTCTCAAGCAAATGCTGAATGTTTGCGACAATAAGGAGAAAATACAGAAATAGTTAGCTTTAGATTTAATTTTAGAAATAGTTTTATTTTATTTTTCCTAGAAAAGGGACGGTCATTTAAACTGTATCCTAAATTTTTGTAAATAAGTCATTTTTAGACGTAGTTAGTAGTATTTAAACCCTTCTCATGCATTTAGAGAAGGGTCCAGAAATTTATCCAAAACTTGTCCTCAGGACATGCACTTTTGCACCCTCTGAGGAGGTTTTGGTGAATGAATGGAACAGGATTTCTTGATTCTACATATGATATCTACTACTGATGTTGCACTTTTGTACTCTTAGTTGATGTTGGATTGAGAAGAGATAAATCGCTATCGCTTGAAGCTCATGAGTAGAACTAGTTATAAATGGTACTTTTATCTCTTAACTGTTTCTATCTCCTATGTTAGAGTGATATTTAAGATTAGTTGTTTATATGTTAATGCTTGAATGCCTGAGTTATCATTTGGCACTTTTGTACAGTGATAGATATTTATTTATGCTTGATATATGAACAACTTATTATGCGATATGTTTTTCGCAACTGTTTCGCCTAACTTTTTATGTGAAGTGGTTCATCTATATTGAATTCTTTTCTTATAACAGTTGAATGATCTTTGTTATCGATTGTTATCTGAAATCATTTTATATCGCAAAACAGAAGAATCATATGCCGAGTTAGTATAGATTTAGATGTTGTTGCTGTTTTAGAATACAATTACATGTCATTAGATTAGAATTAGAAGTAGATCACCTCAATTAGAATCTTTTGAAGCCAGGAACATCAATCAGTCTTACACACACACACACACAAATTGGGAAACTCGTCCCATTATCCCCAGTCAGACCCGCTATACTAAACGGAAAAGGAGCTGTCAACCAAGGTCCAGACCGGGCGAGTATCCCCCTTGTTGTTGACCTGATTTTCGAGGCTTCAACATATTTGGCGCTAGAAGGAGGCCCTAGAACTATGAATGGCAAGTAAGTCCAAATATAAATACCATTCTGAGAGTAAATTGCCCTCACCATCTCCCCCAACTTCTCCACTTCATTTAGAATCTTTAAATCCACAACCAGAAGTTGTAGGATCAACAGTCACTGCTACAAGCCTCGACATTTCAGAACAATCTACTACTGAACCACCTAAATTCGAATCTCTGATTCACAAACTTCAGCGATTTTCTATATCTCCTCAAAGATCTGATAAATCTCAAGGCAGCGTGACTTCGCAATATAACCCTGCTCATCCCTTAACCAGATTAAAGAGTGAAAAGTTTGGTGTTTAGCCAACTGAATTACCTCTGCCCACTAGGAAGAGAGCAAGGAAATCACCTAAAGGGTCCGATAGCGAGACTCTCTCACCATCATCATCCATCTCAACTTCCTCACCGTGAAGTCAACCATCCACTCCACCACTCCAGATCATTGTCCACCAACCTACTAGTACTTCTACATCCCCTTCTCAATCATCCAGAGTTATTATATCGTCATCTTCTCAACCTCAGGGATCATCTTCTCAACTTCACTCCGTTAGTAAATCAGCGATGGCTCAATCTCCATGGAACAATCTAGGGGCAGTCTTAATGCCTGCGCCCTTGAGTCCGCTACTAGCCCATCCTGAAAAATGGCTGCCTAAATTCAATCCTCAAGAATGCATGCTAGCGGAAGAGCATATCAATAACTTTATGCTATCCATAAATCTTAATGGAGCTACTAACGAAGATGTTGTCATTCGAATTTTTCCATATACCCTTCAAGGAACAGCCAGATCTTGGTATTTTTCATTACCATCTGGATATATTACTAGTTGGGACATCTTCAAGGAGCAATTCCTCACTAAGTTTGGTGATGATAGGTCTACTGCGACGTTGATTAGTGACCTGTCAAACCTCAGGGCCCAATCAAAAGAACCTATCAAAGACTTCAATTCTCGTTTCAATAAACTATTAAACAAAATTCCTATTGCTTCCAGGCCTAGCAAAGAAGTGCGAAGTGAATGGTACATTACTGCTTTACCATCAAATATAGCAATCTTCATGGATAGGGCTAATAAGATAACTTTGGCTGAAAACATGAAAGAAGTAATAGCTGTAGAGAAATGAATTATAGCAGGAAAAGAAAACCGCGGTCGAAGAATGGAAGTCTAAGAAGGTAACATTCAAAGAAGGTCCCAAGAAAAAGCAATCGAACGATCCTTTTGATTTAGGAGGATTACAAAAATTTTTGAAGACCATGTCTAATGAGATGGTCGACATTAAGAAATAAGTGGTAGAAACTTCTTCAGAGAAGCCATATAGAGCTTTTAAAAGAAATCCCTCAAATGATCCAAAACCCCCCAACACTATTACAAACATTGAGTCTTAAGAAGAAGAAGACGAAATCGCTATTGAAGGGCAGACCAATGAAGAAGAAGTTGTAGAGTTACAAGGAATGTGGGATTTCATCCTCCCACAAGAAGAGGATCAAGAAGCATTCCCAGTAGTACACGAAGCAGAAATCAGCTTGATCGCCCCCAAACTACCCCTAAGCCAAAGAGCACAAGCTCGACAACGAAGGATAAAGTCGCACCCAAGAAGACAACATCTAAAGCGTCGCAAACCAGCCCAGTCCGAACAGATTCCTCTACTCCATCTAAAATGTTGATGGTTTTTGATGAAATGGAGTATAATATCATAGAAGATATGAAGAAGACTCGGACCAACATTACTCTTTACGAACTGAGCAAATTCAAACACCAGTAAAAAATAATGATGAAAGAATTACATGTTGTGCCAGTTGCACCTTTGCCTGCCGCTGTAATTTCTCAAGCTTCCCATGACATGGGAAGACCTCCGACTAATGTGATTAACAAGGTTGATCCTAGCGACATCGCGTTAATTGGAGGAAGATCGAGATCTCATACTGCCCCGTTTCTTCTTACTTATGAAATTTTTAATAAAAATGTGCATAATTGTTTAGTGGATTTTGGAGCTTCATCGAATATTTTACCAAAATAAATATGTACAAAATTGAACGTTTAACCATAGAAGTCTGTTGTGTGCATAGTCCATCTAGATTGATCACAAGTCAAGGTAATTGGCAAATTGAATCAGGTTACCATAAGGCTGTCATCCAACCCAAAGGTATGTCAAGTTATCAACATTTTAGTTGTTGATATTCCAGAATTTTATGCTTTAATTCTTAGGAGAGATTGGCTAGAAAAGCTTCATGGATATTTCACAATTGACTAGTCGCACATATGGCTGCCCTACAATGGTAAACCAAATCAAATAAAATTTGAACGAGAACGACATAAAAAATACATAGTAACAGAACTCGAGGGGGAAAATGAACCAGTAACATATAACAACAACATTATTAGCGATTGCTCAGTAGATTCTTTCCTAGGAAATTTTAATGCTCACACATCACCTTACATAGAACATTTTGTTCTATCTCAAGTCAAAATTTTTTCTCAAACAGATAGTTCTAAATGTATCAATTTTTTAGATAGTCCTATAAATAAATCTTCATTTTGGAAATTATTTTTTGATGGTTCTAAATCTAACGAAGGAGCAGGATCAGGATGCATGCTAGTTAGTCCGGAAGGAGATAAAACTATGTTAACTTGCAGGCTCAAATCTGATTGCACCAACAATACATCGGAATATGAAGCTTTAGTCCAATGGTTGTACAAAGAAATCGGATTAGACGTCAAATACCTTCAAGTTTTCAAAGACTCTGAAATTGTAGTCAAACAGGTACATAATACTATACATTGCTTATCAGGTCATTTAAAACATTATCAATCTTTAGTTCAAGATCTGAATGAGCACTTTATAGCATTTAATATTTCATCAATTCCAAAACTCCAGAATGCAAGTGCAGACCTTTTAGCTAACGTAGCTTCTAAACTTATCCCTTCAGAAGATTTTATTCTAGATAGATTCTTAATAGAATTAATCTTTAGACCTTCTATTCCTAATAACATCACAAATTTGAGAATTTTCAACGACAATCCTAACATCGTGAGTTTTCTCACATCCGGAGGATCCTATACCAATCAAATAATTGATGAAGATCAACATGACAGACAATTGCAACAAGATAGCACTAACAATGCTATACTTAAGTTAGTAGTCAAACTAGAAGACCTTTGTGATTTGAAAGATTAGTTTAAAAGATATACTAATTCAAAACTCCAAAGTTCAACTTTGAACTAAGAATTAGTAAATCTGGGAACTGATACCAAACCCCAAAACGTCAATCTAGGCCTTGGCCTAACTCCAGAAGAAAAATTAGCATATATCCGTCTTTTGAGACAATACAGAAATGTTTTTGCTTCGAACTATGATGAACTTAAAGCATATGACACTTATATCATCCAACATAGTATTCCAATGATGGAAAATGCAAAACGAGTCCAACAGAAGTTGAGAAAAATCCATCCCAATTTAGAAAATCAGATTAAATCCGAACTCAACAGGTTATTGAAAGCCAAAATAATCTTTCCCGTTCGACATTCCAAATGGGTCTCCAACATGGTCGCTGTTGGAAAGAAAAATAGAGATATTAGAATCTGTATTGACTTTCGAAACCTTAATAAAGCCTGCCAAAAGGATAATTTTCCTTTGCCTCCTATGGAACAAATTTTGCAGGCAGTCGCTAGGTCAAATTAATGTCCTTTTTGGATGGATTCTTAGGATACAATCAAGTGTTGGTACATCCTGACAATCAATTAAAAACCACATTTAGAACCAAATGGGGTACCTACGCATATAAAAAAATGCCTTTCGGTCTAATTAATGCTGGTGCCACATTTCAGAGAGCTATGGACATTGCATTCATAGGTTTAGTTAATAAGTCTGTGGTAATCTATTTGGATGATATAACTGTCTATTCCAAGAGATGAAGCAACCATCTCAGAGATTTAAAACAAATCTTCCAATGTTGTTTAAGGTATAGAATTTCACTCAACCCTAAAAAGTCCTTTTTTGCATTAAGTGAAGGAAAACTTCTAGGATTCATAGTGTCAAAAACTGGAATTCACATTGACCCTGACAGAATCAAAGATATTTCCGAAATTTCCCTACCTCACAAAAAAAAAGCCACGCAATATTTCCTTATTCAAATCAACTTTGTAAAGAGATTCGTTCCGGATTTTCAAGAATCGTGTCTCCCTTACAAATGATGATTAAAACAAACTCAATCTTTAAGTGGGGCCAAGATGAATATGACGCATTCAATGTAATCAAACAAGAAATTGTGAATGCTCCATCCTTAGCGACTCCAAATTTTTCAGAGCCTTTTGTTTTATATACATTTACATCTGACAGATCATACGTAGCGATACCTACTCAAGCAAATCAAGAGAAGGCAGAAGCCCCGATTTCTTTCTTTAGTTCCGATTTACAGGGAGCTGAATTAAATTATTAAGATGTGGACAAATAGGCTTATGCTGTTTTCAAAACAATCAAATATTTCAGACCCTTTTTACTCAAAGCCCACACAAAAATCATTGTGTCGTTTCTAGCAGTAAGAAATATTTTAGTACAAAAAGAGGTGGGTAAGAAAAGAGCCAATTGGGCTACTACTTTACAGGAATATTATTTAGAAATCAAACTAGCAAGTATTGTAAAAGGTCAAGGCTTTTGGAAAATGCTGGCCGGAGCATCACTGATATCTGAAATTCCATCTATAGACATACAAGTGTACGAGGTAAGCCTAAACAATAATGAGTCATTATATGTCGATATCATTTATTATCTGAAGAATGGGTATGCCCCTTCACACCTCGATCATACTAAGAAAACAACTCTAAGATTGAAAGCCAAACAATATCAACTCTTGAATGATGTTCTTTTTAGGATAAATTATGATTATGTTCTACTTAGATGTCTTGAAGAATCTGAAGCTAAAAAAGTTTTGCAGGAACTCCATGATGGGCCAGCAGGTGGACACTATGTTGGAGATGTTACTGCACATAAAATCTTACGGGCAAGATAATACTGGCCCACATTATTTAAAGACTCACACAATTACATGAGGAAATGTCAAATCTACCAAAGCGCTACCTGGAGACAAAAGAAACCGTCCTTGCCATTATAGCTAGTCAACGTTGAGCAACCTTTTGATCAGTGGGGATTGGACATAATAGGTGAGATCGTTCCTCACTCTTCTAAGCAGCATAGATACATCCTTACAACAATAGATTACTTTACTAAATGGGTAGAAGCAGTTTCACTCAAGACGGCTAATGCTGAACATATCATTGAATTCATAGATCAATTTATAATCACCAGGTTTGGATTGCCTTCCGCTTTAATGTTTGACAATGCATCATACTTTTCTGGAAATACAATGACTGAATTTGCACTTAAAAGAGGTTTCAAACTTAAATATTCTGCCAATTATTACGCACAGGGAAATCAGTTAGCTGAATCTACAAATAAAAACCTAATCAGGATTATCAAATGAACAGTTGGCCAAAATCATAAAAATTGGCATAAATTTTTAGTATACAATTTATGGGCAGATCAAATAATGCAAAAAGCCTCCATTGGAACTTCTCTGTTCAATTTAGTTTATGGAAAAGAGGTAGTTCTCCCAACTCATTGAGAAATCCCCTCTTTGTATTTAGTTCAATATATTGATGAAGTACCAACTTCCTCCTTACAGCTGAGGCAAATGGAAATAATTAAGTTACAAGAACAATGAGAACAGGCTAAAAGAACTCATGATCATCATCAAGCATTAGTAAAATCCTCTTTTGATTCAAACATGATGACCATAAAAGATTTTAAGGTGGGAGATCTAGTTTTTAAATGGGACAAGGCTCATGAGGAAAAAGGAAAACATACTAAATTTGAACGAATGTGGCTTGGTCCTTTTCAGATTATAGAAGTCATAGGTCTGTCAACTTTTATCTTGCAGGATTTAGTAGGAAAAAGAGATTCTTTACCTGTTAATGGTCAGATCCTTAAAAAATATTTTCCTAGAAGATTACTCTTTTATTTTGTAGATTAGATTTTTATTTTCATAAAACTAGTTATGAATGGTTACACTAGGAATTTTAAAAAAGACACCAATTCTCTTTCAGATTTTGATCTCTCACTTGTATAAATATCAAATCTTTTGGAAAATTGATCTTCATTGTAGAAAGATATAGTTAAAAGACACTAGCCTAGATATGATACTAGTTTCAACTTCATAAAATTTGATGAAAACAACCTTTAGTGAAAAATTGTTTTATACCAGTGCAATGAAAGGTATCAATAACAAAATAAAGATTCTCTGCAGAACAACTCCTTCCAAAAACTCTACTATTGTTGTCCAAAGCTATCTTAAGGAAACAATGACTTTCTCCCTACTGAGGAAATCACAACTTTCAGAGGAACAATCCAAGGATACACTTTATCTTAAAGAGTAAGAGGTCTCATCACGATCCGGCTTATCATAATCACAGATATTATAACTTGCTGTCTTTCCCAAAACTGCATACCACAATAGGGCAATGACTTAATATTATTCCCATCAAAAGGCAAGAGGTCTCATCATGAGCCAGCTTGTTCAAAAAGTTATAAATTAAGTGAATGACTGTGTCATAAATTGGCCATCAAACCAAGACATTGTTCTTTAAGAATAAAAGAAAATCAAATGCAATAAGTGTTGATATGGATTCTTCTTTGAGAATTGTAGGTTTCTTTACATAGGATTCAGGATCATTGCTGGGTAATAGGTAACCTTGTCGAGGCTATGAACGCCTGCTGGCAGCAGAAGCTCTAGCTATGAGAAATGAGCATATTTAAAACTGATTTACATAGAAGCCTTTGTTTTATCTTCATAAAACCAAGTAATGACTGATGTAAATACAAGGACTAGCTTTAGGGAGCAAATAATGAAAGTTGAAAAAAGTTGAAACAAAATATCGTTGATAGGTTAAAGCATAATGTACTTTATCTTTCTATAATAAAGTTTAGTTTTCTGGAAAATTTTCTGGAAAATTTTTTGTTTTGGAAGTATAGAAAATTCAAAAGAACGACAGAGATAACTGGTTCTTCCAAGTGAATTGCCAATTGTTGTGGCCACCAACAACCCCCCTTTTTATTTAGTGTTGTGACTAATACTAAATAAATGGGGACCCTTAGTGAAAAATTCAAAACATCAATTAGTGATTGTATTTCCTTTTCAATAAAACTTACCATCGTAAACTTAAGAAAAGACCTTTGCGAAATCTTAAAAATTTAAGTTTTGTGATGAGGGAAGACAAAATCACTCCTTAAAGGATATCGCATCACAGAAAAGCTAACAACATGCCTACTTACAAGCTAAACTCTAAAATCGCGAGAATGTGATGTGAAATTGCATAAGGATAAACATATATTGCATCGCAAGTCTTAGAAGCACACTTATAATAAAAAACCGCAGAAAACGCCGATATGCAATAACACATATCACAAAATCGCACCTCGCAAGAAACTGCTTGACACAAAACATGCGATATTACGATTATGTGATGTTGCGACCATGCGATATTGTGATTATACGATGTTGCGACGATGTGATACTGCGAAATTGCAATAATGCGACAAAACGATCTTACGATTGGACGACATAAAGATCTTGTGATGTTGCGATTATGCAATGCAGCAATCTGTGATATTGCAAAGAAAATCGCAAAATCATCTCATTGCAAATTTTTCTGGTTCATTATTCAAGGAAAAGGGTTTCCATTAAATGAGATTGGTTAATTCTTATTAATGAAGTAGTTGCCAGTTGTTAATGAAATCTAGTTTTGAGTTTATCGAAGAGCCAGTTCATGTAAGGTGGCATATTTTTAAATGTCTTTGATAGTCAAAGCATTCCCGTTGTTATTTATTATTATTACTCTCACCTCACTTGTAAACTGCAGGAATGAAGGACAAAAGGTTATACAAAGTAGTGTACAGGAAACTACAGTGAAAATAGGTGAGGCTCTAATGTCTGAAGATAAAGAAATGGCACCCTTGCAAAAATACATAGCATGCAACAAAAATGTGGGTATTTTCACCTGGGAAGGCATACATAATCTACTTGAGGAAATAAATCCTAAGGTAATAGGATTTACAGCTATTGCAGGCTCATCAAGGTCGTTTGAAGCATCAGTTGCAGAGTTAGCTTGTTCATTCCTGCACCGGAGAGCGTCAAGGCCCAAAATTCTCCCCTGCACAGAAATGGTTAAAGGAGTACTAGATAGCATTGATATCAAAGACAGGCAGTTTAGGGCTCAAGGTCAAGAGCTCTCGGAATCATTATTTTCACAAAATTTCAACTTTACATCCGCTAGAAAAAAACATGCAAGAGGCGAAAATCGCACTAAGGAAGCTTGGATTAAGAAAAAAAGGCAGTTTCCGATGCGTGATTAGCGCCTGGGTAAAACTTCTTGAAATGGAAAGCCTCTAATTGCTCAATCTCCTATAAGCCCAGTACCGAAAGGATAGTGCCAGCTCTTGCTGATTCCGTTTTTGCAGCACATTTAAAGGTTAAGGTCAGCCAACTAACTCTTCTCAAGCAAATGCTGAATGCTTGTTACAATAAGGCGAAAATAGAGAAATAGTTAGCTTTAGATTTAAGTTTAGAAATAGTTTTATTTTATTTTTCCTAGAAAAAGGATGGTCATTTAAATCGTATCCTAAATTTTTGTAAATAAGTTATTTTTAGACGTAGTTAGTAGTATTTAAACCCTTCTCATGCATTTAGAGAAGGGCCCATAAATTTATCAAAAACTTGTCCTTGGAACATGCACTTTTGCACCCTCCGACGAGGTTTTGGTGAATGAATGGAACAGGATTTATTGATTTTTGCATCTGATATCTACTAGTGATGCTGCACTTCTGTACTCTTAGTTGATGTTGGATTGAGAAGAGATAAATCGCTACTGCTTGAAGCTCATTAGAAGAACTAGTTATAAATGGTACTTCTATCTCTTAACTGTTTCTATCTCCTGTGATAGAGTGATATTGAAGCTTAGTTTTTTATATGTTAACGCTTGAATGCCTGAGTTATCGTTTGGCACTTTTGTATGATGATAGCTATTTATTTATGCTTGATATATGAACAGCTTATTATGCGATATGTTTTTCGTAACTGTTTCACCTAACTTTTTATGCGAAGTGGTTCATGTATATTAAATTATTTTCTTATAACAGTTGAATGATCTTTATTACCGATTATTATCTAAAATCATTTTAGATCGCATAACAGAAGAATCATACCCCAGGTTAGTATAGATTTAGATGTTGTTGCTTTTTTAGAATACAATTACATGTCATTCAATTAGAATTAGAAGTAGATCACCTCAATTAGAATCTTTTAAAGCCAAGAACATCAATCAATATTACACACACACAAAAATTGGGAAACTGGTCCCATTATCCCTAGTCAGACCCGCTATACCGAATGGAAAAGGAGCTACCAACCAAGGTCCGGACCAGGCGGGTATCCCCCTTGTTGTTGACCCAATTTTCGGGGCTTCAACAAGACCTTAAGCCCTAAACACTTATCCTCTTAACCTATGACCCTTAACCCTTAACCCTCTCCTGTACATATGGATGAAATATCTCATGTCGTACTCCGATAGTTTGGTCATACTCTAAGATTTTTCTTGCGAATAGTTGCTTTATCTCTTTTAAAGCCCCATCATTTGTCAAATTTCGACAATAATCTTCTTCGTCATATATGTGATGAAAATTGAATATTTGTTAGATATCTGAAGTTTGACTAGGCATATTGTATATCTTTCGGAATACTAACTGTTACAGGCCACTTTGTCACACTTAGGCCCTAAACCTAGATCTCTCAACATCCATTATAGTTTGCATCAATCCCCTGTAAGGATAAAAGAATAATTATTACCAAAATTTATAAGAATCTTGGTTTAAATTTTTTCAAAACTTGAAATTCAAACTCCATCGTACCTTTCTCCATTGGTAACTATGATGAATCATATTGAATATATGCAACTTGCATTGGTCAGCATAGGTTTCCTTTACCAAAAGTGTGATGACACTTGGAAATTAGGAAAAATAAAATAGAATTTGGAAGCTTCCCCTTCTAGAAGCTTCAGGAACAGATTCATCCATTTTCTATTGAGTATGATCTTGAATTCATATTAATGAGGATTTATCCCTTAACTCATTGAAATTACCTCCTCTTAAAGTGGATCTAGTCCTACTATGGTGGATCTTAACCTACCTCATTTTCCTTATAAAAGGTAGTATCTACTATAGAGTTTGGGTTGGCTTTGGAGATCTGATTTTTCCCTTACGTTGTCCATTTGATTTTGGAGGACTTGGAGGTCCATAATTCATCCTTATGCATTGGTGATATTGAAGTCTTAATCATTGTGGCAAAGAAGGCATGAGAAGGATGGGAGAGATTCACAACGTGAAGACCTCAGCAAGGATTGTAATCTTTCTTTGTTATCATTAATACAAATTGCATTATTTTTCCCATACATCATGTCTTTAATTATTCATGTGTGCAATAAGTCTCCTTGATCTCTTATTTATAGTTAATTGATTATATTGTTTTGTATATCTCGATCTCTTTACTTGTCTAGGCTAGTTTGGAGGTTCTACTATCAGGAGTTAAAGTTGGAATTGGAGTGAGCAAGTGAAGGGATGGGGAAATATTGCAAACATCAAGTATGTTTGCTCCTTATACTTCAATTATCTCTAGGGAAAGCGAGTTTAGTTTGTTTGGATATTTCTAGGTTAAGCCATTGAACCTAGGGAGAACATTTTTGTCTGCAGAAGGGATTTGTCCAGAAAACAACTTGGCAACCCCACTACAGATCAAGTTGTTCTTTGGTGATTTTCTTTTCCATGGCCCTATAAGATCTATATAGTTAACCTATTTCATCTTGTTCAGAATATAATTTGAATTTAGAAATTTGAATTTCGAGCTTGATTAGGTTTTTTTCCTCAGTTTTTGTGTGAATCAACGCCATCGCACTTGTCCTTTTGTGATAGTGTGCTACAGTGTAGTTTTGTAGTTAGTAAGTGTGACCATTGCAGTGGTGCCTACAGAATACCTGTGATGATTCCTAGAAAATGTGAATATTAATGTTTCCTTGTATTGCTTTGAAATTTGTCTTTCTCATTGTAGTTTTCTAAGCCTCTAGTTTGTCTTATTCTCTATAAAGCCAACAATGTGTGTGAAATTTAATTTTGATTTCTCTTTCATAGGAAATTGTTTTTTTCCTTATGAATTAGAGATATTTTATAATATGACTTTATTATTGTTTCAATAAAGGAAATTTCATGTTATAGTAGTTATCTATTCAAATTTCTTTTGTTTTAGTAATCTAGGCATTGGCTCTGTTTTCTTTACACTAAAAATTTAGAAAAAAAAGAGAAAATTTTGATTTTCTTGTGCATTAGGGCCTTGAAATTGTGAAATTGGAATAGTGTCTTTTAAGTTATTGTTTGGAATATTTTTTTTTATGCAACATTGAATTTAAACCTTTTCCTTTTCTCTAGTTAGATCCTCATTGAACTAAAAAGAGTTCTCTCATATTAGCTACATTTTAAGAAATCAGGTGAATGTTTCGCTTTTATGGTCAAACAAAAATCTTAACCAATGAGAAACATTTAAAATTTACCAATCAATCTAAAGAGAATTTGAAACATTAAAAAAATCTAGCTGGTCTAGGTTAGAAGATGCATTCTGATGTCTCTAAACATAAGATTTTTCATTAACCATCTAGGTTGCATTCTGGGGATGCTTGGTTTTCCTCATACTTTGAAGTGTATATGATCATTCTTCCATGTACCTTTGGGTATATATCAAGCAACTCCACTTACAATGAGTATATAGGAATGCTCCCATCATACAATTATACATTAGACAACACTAACATAGAATTTGCTTCCATGTACCCTTGGGTATATAGGAAGTCCCCATTAGGTTTCAAACCATCCCTAAGTAACTGAGACGATTGCTTGTTGTTTGTAATACACCAAACATAAGATTCAGGGATATTTCTAGCATGTACTTATTGATATATTGAAGTTCACAATAGATTGGTAATCCTTTTATACCTAGCTACCATTTGTTTACCTTTACTATTCAAATTGATTAATTAATCATGGAATATCTTTCTCATTGTTCATGTAGAATGAAAGACTTACCCGCATAGGTAACACTGGGTAGATCAAAATGTCGTAAACATAAGAAATTGTAATCTACCACATCTGGTACATTAGAATATACTACGTCTAAAACTACATCATAAACTACTTAACGCGGATCATCATTTCATATTTTTATTAAAATCGAAGTTACATCTTTTGAAATTGGTGGGTTAGACTCTAAAGCAATCGAGACCATTCAACTAGAAGTTGTTGAAACCTGCAAAGCTGGATTTGATACAACTGAGCCTAAAGTTGTAGAACATAAAATTGTAGAGTCATAAACTTTAGAACCTGAATTAATTCAACCCAAGGAACCGTCAGTTACCGAGCAAGTAACTTCGTAAACTTATCCTTCTACTCCTATGCCTTTATCTCATCCACAATTTTTGTCTTTGGGTGGTGAAACAAAAGTACTTCCACCTAGTTTATTTAGTATAGAGGATGTTACTAAAGAAGATTCTACTAGTCAAAAATCTCCTACTTAAATACTAGGACCTCTGTTGTATCGGATTTCTCCTATTTATACACCTCATACTCGATTAGGAACTCCGTTACGTAATAATCCTTGGTATAATTCTCTCATGAATTCTCCTAATAAAATTTGCACATGCACTCCTTTATTTTCTCACACTAGTATGGAAAATCAAACCATGAAAAAGTCAGCAACAATCACGTAAACTATGTCAGTCGTTATGATTGAATCAACTAATGTTGAGTCAAATTCTATGTTCACCACCTCATCAGAAAATTACCTTTATGGTGTTCTATCAGTACCACTCAGATATCAGTGGTTTTCAAGAACATTTTCCAGATAATCGACAAGTCCTTGGAATTCCAAACTACCTATCCCACAACCTAGTCAACCTATTGTGCCCCGAATGCCTTTGGATAAAAAATATAGTTTTTTTCTTAGTGGATTAAGACACTTGCAATAATCCATTCAATATTATCCTTGGTATGCTCCTGTTGAGGGGAAATGACATCCTTTTACCCCTTATCCTCTAGTTCTAGGGGGGACCTGTTGATAATATGTTCCCATATGCTAAGCAAATATCACAAGTTGGTGCCCAACCTTTTTACGATCCCTATTTCTACTAGTGCCCGATCTTTAGGAATGGTTAACACTCCTTGTAATTTTGACCTTATTCCTTCTAGTCAACCTAGTCAAGTTTCAACTCACTTTCCTATTGGTCAACCTATCGAAGCCATACCTTAAGTATAAATTGGTCAACATGTCTAGGCCATACCTCAAGTACAAACTAGTCAACGTTTTCAAGCCATAGCTTAAGTACAAACCAGTTAACTAGTACAAGTGATACCTCAAATATTTTCTACCCAACATGTCTAGGGTACACCATAGACCCTATCTAGAAAACTTTGTCAGTCCCTTCCTTACGTACAAGTTGGTCAACTTGTTTAGGGAATGGCACTGATTCGATTTGGACAACATTTTTAAGGTATATCGCAAGTACCCATTGGACAATCAGCAACCATACTGAAGGCACCTTATCAAGGTTAATACATCCAACACCATCCATTTCCACCTTATCAAGGCTTTCCTAGAACATGGAAACATGATTTTGACTATCCTGGTGGAATGAAAATATCGATGGCCTAACCCATTCCACCTTACCTAGGATATCCTCTTTCAAAAGTTAATATTTATCCACAAGGTTACCAACCACCTTAATTGGACTTCACTAGGAAATTTCCATTTATCACAATGTTAGATTTACCAGAACTATCCCAACTTACCAATGATCCAATCTAACATCTTTCTTGGTGGTCAGCTATTCCAACTAAATTGTCGAGCTATATTCCCAAATTCAATGGAAAACCTGGGAAATACCCATCAAACCATGTTATGATTTATCATTTATGATGTTCTTCAAACTCCTTAGCTGATGATTCTATTCGTTTGTGTTTTTCTAATGAACTATTACATGTCTGACAACAAAATGGTATATTGAATTACCAAAAGCTTCATTTAATAACTTCAACACATTGGCGGCAACATTTCTGACCCATTTTTCAGTTATCAATCTGTTATGAAAATGATACAAAATTTTTAATCTATCCACGACAATCCAAATATACTAACATATATGATCATATACATCAGTGGGGATGTCATATTGATTTGGTCAAAGCCTATAACACATATTTCATTAAATATGGAGGTATTCAGTGCATCTAGAATTTAGAACTTTAACTAGATTAAGTTTTTTCAAAATGAGGAATTATAAAGCCGCTTAGTTCACTAATTTTAATGTAGATATTCACCATTTTTGTGTAAAAATTATCATGATAAACTTTATGAAACAAATTTATATGAACTTGCTAAAGCAAATCTTTCACATTTTAATCTTGTATTCCTTACACTATCTATTTTAATATTTTTTATTGTTTATAGTAAAAGGTAAGTTTGTTAAGGTTATTTTATGAAAATAATGATGCATATGTTACTATATTAACCCATTTAATTATAATCTGATATAGTAAATATCATGTATGTGTTAAGTCAGGATTATTACTAAGGCAGTGTTGGCACAATTTAAAAGTCTATCACCTTTGCAACACTAGTTATATGGTTGAAGATTAAAAAACTCTCATAGATTATTCAGTTTATACTCATATTGGAATTAAATTTCAAAATATTTGTGATGCTACCAACCTTCTTGATTGTTTAACTAAACAAAATTATGACAATCTTGAAACACTTCTTTTGATGCTTTTTTAGCATAAAAATAAAATTTGGAATAACTTTTAATAATATCTTTTTATATTCTTATTTACCATAGTTGGTCTTAGTGGATTATAATCATCATTATCACCATCATAATTAGATACTATTGTAGGAAGTTTGCACCATTTTAGAGTTGAGGAGAAAAAAATTTAGGATAAAATTAATTTAATGTTGAATGTGAGCAGTAGCATAATTTATTTTTATTTATTATTTGTACATTTATGTTAATAAAGAAGTTGATTCAGGCTCGCTTTATGAATAATAGATTAATATGAAAGATATATATTAAGTATAAAGTTATTTAATGACAAATGAAATTTTTAGTAATGTGTCCAATATATACCTTTATTTAGAACTTTAACTAGATTAGATTTTTTCAAAATGAGGAATTATAAAGTCACTTAGTTCACTAATGTTTATGTAGATATTCACCATTTTTTTTGTAAAAATTATCATGTTAAACTTTATAAAACAAATTTATATAAACTTGAAAAAGAAAATACTTCACATATTAATCTTAGATTCCTTACATTATCTATTTTAATATTTTTTATGCTTTATATTAAAAATATAAGTTTGTTAAGGCTATTTTATGAAAATAATGATGTGTATGTAACTATTATTAACCCATTTAATTATAATCTGATATAGTAAATATCATGTATATGTTAAGCTACGATTATTACTAAGACAATGTTGGCACAATTTAAAATATTGGAATTAAATTTTAAAATATTTGTAACGCTACCAACCTTCTTGATTGTTTACCTAAACAAAATTATGATGATCTTGAAACACTTCTTTTAATGCTTTTTTAGCATAACAATAAAATTCAAAATAACTTTTAGTAATATCTTTTTACCTTGTTATATACAATATTTGATATTTGTGGATGATAATCATCATTATCACCAACAATACTATTTTAGGAAGTTGCACCATTTTAGAGTTAAGGAGAAAATATTTTTTAGGACCAAATTAAATGTTGAATATAATTTTTTTAATTTATTATTTGTACTTTTATGTAAAAAACGAAGTTGGTTGAGGCTTACTTAATGAGTAATAGTTTAATATGAAAGCTATATATTAAGTATAAAGTTATTTAATGACAAATGATCATAGTAATGTGTCCAATATAAACAATCATAGATCCATTTTAAGTGCAGATGTAGGGATCAAATTTCTTCAAGTGCAAACATTTTTAGAGTGAAAGATATGATGTGTTATTTTTAATTGTGGAAACTGTATTTTTTAATGCTAAATAGAGTATATATACGAACAAATAATAATTTTAAGCATAAAAAATTTATATATATGTAAAAAGAGCTTCGGCGTAAATCACATAAAAAGATCATTGTCGAATGTTTCGAACCAACCAGTGTGGTTCATCGTCAGGACAAGATGAAGAAACAGATTTGGCCTAGCAAGTTAAATAGACTGAGCAGAGACTCCAACGGCTACATAACAGCTATATTTGACTCTAGGACCTAGGCCATAATTATATTAATAAATTTAATCTTATTATTGTATTTTTATAATATTAAGATAATAATATAATCTTTTATTTCTAGAGATAAGAGAAATTAGGTATGATTAATAAATGAGCGAATATTATCAAAAGAAATTTACTTGTTTAAATAACATAATATTAATGGTTATTTTAAAAATTACTATTAAATTATTATTGTTTGAATGACTTCTTTTGAATGAATAATTTAAGTTATATAAATTAATAAATTTAATCTTACTATTAATTTTTATAATATTAAGATAATAATATAATCTTTTATTTCTAGAGATAAGAGAAATTAGGTATGATTAATAAATGAGCGAATATTATCAAAAGAAATTTATTTGTTTAAATAACATAATATTAATGGTTATTTTAAAATTACTATTAAATTATTATTGTTTGAATGACATCTTTAGAATGAATAATTTAAGTTATATAAGTAATTATATATTCTTATTAAGTCATTAACTAAATATATATGTTTTATTTATTGATGGTTTGTTTATAAAATAATTAAAACTGATCTTAAGGGTTAGTTTGACTAGAAAAAGAGGAAATAATTTAATTTATTTCAAGATATACTATATATGTAAGCTATCATATAGCTGAAAATAAGTGACTAAATGGTAGCAATCACAAATAAAATAAAAACAAGACTAGACCCAAGAATACATCCTAATTTAGATATACTAATAATAATAACATAACGAATTAAATAATAAACTACTATAACAGAAAAAGGACCTTCTCAGAGAACTTCTCAGAGCTCACAGATTTTGTCAATGCATCTGCAGTATTCTTCAAAGTGTCCACCTTTACCAACAACATGTTTTTGTCTTCTATCATATCCCTCACAAAGTGATATTAAACATCAATTTGATTTGTATTTGAATGATATGCAGGGTTCTTTGCCAAGCAAATTGCACTTTGGTTGTCACAATTTATCCTTATAGCTCCCTATGCTAACTCCATACTTGAACGCACTCTCTGCAACCAAACTGCTTCCTTGCTTACATTAGTGGTTGCCATGTATTCTACCTCTGTAGTTGATAGTGCCACTATAGATTATTTCTTACTCATCCAACTGACTGCACCTCCAAATAGGTTAGACACATACCCACTTGTAGATCTTCTCTGATCCAGATATCTAGCTGAGTCTGCATCAACAAAGCCATGAATATCCAACACTCTGTCCAATCCTTGTCTTCCTTGGTAGCACAAACCATAATCACTAGTGCCACGCAAATACCTGAAAACCTGCTTCACTGCTGTCCAGTGCTCCTTTCCCGGTTTTGACATAAATCTGCTCAATACTCCCACTGCATATGCAATGTCTGGTCTAGTACAGACCATTGCATACATCAAGCTACTGACTGCACTTGCATATGGAACACGGGACATGTCCTCTTCCTCTTCTTGTGCCTTGGGACACCGT
>APFE031416760.1:48019-70884 GCA_000404065.3 Pinus taeda | reverse complement strand
GGATCTGGTTATCTGGGTGACTTAGTGGTACTTGATGATCATTTGATGTTTATGGATCCAGTTTAAAAATTTATGAAAAGTGGTCCTTGAAAGAAAAGAAGTAGGGGGTTGTAGCTCCCTTCCAGGAGAGACTGGAAAACGAGAGAGAGTTGTAGCTCTCTGCAGGTTGCAGCCGGCGTACTGGTAAAGGACTGCACCAGTACAAGACCATTGTAAAAGGAGTTTCTAATTTGAAAGAAGATAGAGACATATTGCAGCAGGTGGTTTTCACCCACATTGGGTTTCCACCTTATATCTGGTGTTCTTTGATGTGACTGTCTGTTTTTCTGGTTCATGCTCATTGTTTTATGGTACTGATATGCAAAAATAATTCAAAGTATAAATAAGGAAGAATTGTTAAAAGGACTAGATAATACTGATTCACCCCCCCTCTCAGTATTATTTTCAACACCTCATCCCTCTTCAAATTCACCAAGGGTGAAGTCGAAGCAGAGAATATTATCAGAATGGTGTAGTAGAAGTTTGTGATGGCCTACCTAAATATCACTTCGTGGGAAGTTCGGATCTAAGGGTGGAAGGAAAGGTAGATGCCTTGGTTGCAATAAGTTCGGCCATTATGAGAAGGAGTGTCCAAATGGTAGAGACACATCTCTTGATGAAGAATAAAATCATTCTAGGGACATCTTCAATGATCAAAGGAATGACAGGTAATGTAGGTCATCAAGGAAATGGTTGACTCTTCAAAGAAATCAAGGAACCCTAGGAATGAAGAATCAAATGTTGTTTTTGATAAGATAAAGAAGTGTTATCTTGTATTGGCCCTCTCCTTCAGATTCTTTGGGAATATGGCTTATTGATTATAGTGCTTCAAGGCACTTCATTGGATAGAAGGGTGCACTCTCTAATTTGGTAGAGATGGAAATAATCATGGTATTATACTTGGAGCCGATGCCACCTATCTTGGTAACGTTGTAGGGAATGTTACCCCTCAATTCAATGAGGGTAACTCGATTCATTTACAGAATATCTTTTATGTCCCTAATCGCAAGAATATCCTGGTGTCCATTTCAACAATGGAAGTCAAAGGTTACAGGGTGGCACTCATCGATGGAAAGGTACGTGTTTGAAAATAGAATTTTCAAAGTTGTTTTTGAGTTCAGGGTTGTATCAAGTTGCAGGAATTCCACTGGGGAGTCATGTCCATTGACACATAGCACCGAAGGTCTGTGAGTTAGATGGTGACAGGGATGCCTGAATTCAAAAAGAGCATGAAAGTACATGTCTGAGATGTACTGAAGGAAAATCTTACAAGGGGACCATTCCCCTCATGTAGCAAGTCTATAGGTTTGGAACAACCCGAGGGGTTTGAGATTGATGATCAGGAATCTCACGTATGAAGGTGGAAGAAATCCCTCTATGGCTTGAAGCAAAACTCCCTGGGCATAGTATGAGAGGATTGATAGCTATCAGATGAACCTGAGATTCATTAGGAATGAAACCAATCCAAACCGTTACCCGAAGGTTGTGGCTGATGGACCACTCATACTGGCACCTTATGAGGATGACCTATTTCTAACAGGTGCAGATCCTCTCATTTGTAGAAGTAAGAGGGAGTTGGATTCTGGATGTGGAATGATAAACTACAAGCCTATGACTACCTCAAGGATCTTAACTTTCACAATTTATATGGTAGTGATGTTGAACCAGATTTGGGAAATGCCTCTAAATTTCATAAACTTATTCATGTTGATGTTATTGGTCAACTTCCGTCCGGACATATGTTTTGCAGTTAGAATGGTGAGCTCATATTTGGTTGAGCCTCATTGGATTGGTGCCACGAATCTTTTGAGATATCTTTAGGGCACAATTTCTCATGGATTGAGATACACTGCTGGAAATATGAAACTACATGGGCTGGGATGATTAGTTCTCCTGTGGTGACTGTGGGACATGATGATTCATTCTTATGTGGATAGGATGATTAGTTCTCCTATCAAGGCATCCTACCCATGCAGTCAAGGACTCATTGTAAGTACCTCTCATCTGATCAATGAGCAAGGAAAAGGGGTTAGGGTCCATAGTAGTACTATCGATGGAAGCATCATTGTATCTACCGTACTCCTATGTTAGGATGACCTCCATTGATCTAGGATCAGTGAAACTGATCTGGGATCAACATGTATTTTTTGAGAAACTCTCTTGTGATATTGATTTGGGATCAATAAAACTGACTTTGGGTCAGTAAGAGTGACATGACACACTCTCTTCAGATGAAACTGACTTCGAGTTAGTAGAGAATGGTATGAGACATTCTCAATCAATTCTTATTCTTCATGGTTTAGTAGAGTAGAGAAAAGAACAACAGATCTCAATAGATCAGAGTAGTGCAGGGCACTAATTGCAAAGATAGTACAGTCGAACATATGGATTGGTGGATGGAGTTATCCCTAGTTGAGAGGGAGTGTTAAAATTGGCAACTAGGGCCAAACTCCAGGTGGGTCATCTTATTAATGGAAGTTGATATTTTTCTTGGATCCCTCTCATCGAGAGGTGTAGCATTGATCTAAAGATCATCCAATTTCGATAAGTATTCATGGAGATATGAAATTATTTGTGTTATGGGACAATTCGTCAAGGTCGACTAGCAACCAAATAAACCCCACTTGTGCTCAACGTTTTAGTATAAATAGAGGTGGCCTTCAAGTCATTTTAACACACTTGGGATCTCTTCCTCTCTACTTGTCTTTGGGTTTTAGTAGGAGGAGACATCCTAACGAATAACATTGCCCTAATCCAGAGGGCAGAAACTAGAACTGCCAGGAACTACTGGAACTACTAGGAATAGGAAGAAAATCCGTAACTGTTGAGAATACCTAGAATTTCCAGAACAATTGGAATTGTCGGGAATAGTCAGAGCTATCGAGAACAACCAAAACTACCAGAATAGCTGAGAAGCTTCCGCAGCGGGCAGAAGCTGGAACTGGCAGAACTGCCGAGAAAAGCCAGAAATACCGGAACTGCAAGGAAAAGCCAAAAAAGTTTGAACTTTCGAAACTATCGGGAATAGCTGGAATTGCCAGAACTGCTAGAATTGTTGGGAATAGCTAGAATTGTTGGGAATTGCCAGAACTGTCAGGAATAGGAAAAAAAGTCGGAACTATCGGGAATAGAGAGAACAATCGAAACTACCATGAATAGTTGGAACTATCAAGAATAGTTAGAACTACTAGAACAACCAAGAAACTGACACAGAGGGAAGAAGTTGGAACTACCAAAACTGCTAGAACTACTGGGAAAATCTAGAAATGTCAGAACTATCAGGAATAACCAGAATTGCTGGAACTCTCGGGAACAGCCAGAATTGGCAAAACTGCTGGAACTGCTAGGAACAACCAGAATTGTCAAAACCATTGGGACTGTTGGGAACACCTGGAATTTCTAGAACTACCGGGAACAATTGGAAGTACCGAAACTAAGAGGAACTGCTAGAACTATTGAGAACTGCCAGAACAACTAGAGCATCTGTCTCTGAAGGAAAGAAACATGCAAGGGACAACTAACTAGCATTGGGACAATTCTATGCTACTTAGTAGCAAATACACCAAGAATACAATGTTACAACTAGCATGCAAGGTACAACTAGCATGCAACAACAAGCAAGCTAGGGACAACAAGAAAGCAAGATGCAGCCAACACATAGGTCAGTATGGCAAGGTGGTGCAACAATGGTGATGATCCTCATAAATGGATAATTATATGAGCTCATTTTACCTCCTAACCTAGTCAAATCAACCATTCTCTTAGCTTATTGCATGATTTTCTGATTATATTTATGCTTAGAGAGTGAGTTGTGTTAGTTATGATGCCATGAGGTCCAATATGTGTTTAATGCAGATTATTGATGATGTTTGTGGTCAAAATCAAGGATCTAGTGGACAAATGGCAGCAATAACTTGGAGTGGACAAGGGAGAGGACTTATAGGAGGGATTCGAAGTCCGAGCAGAGTGGAGGATAACTAGTGTTTATCTCGAGTTTTGGGAGCCAAGCCTCCACTATTCTGAGGAATCTATTGGGAGCTTCATTTGTATAAGTAGAGAGTCCGAGGGCCTCACTAGGGAGTTGGTCAAGTTTTTGAATTTTTGTTGCAATATTGATTATGTAAACTCTACTCAACTTCGAGCTTATTATCTTGACAGTTCATGTAATCTTGCTATTGTTTTGAGAATAAATATGGAATTCTTTTTGAGTTAGCACTGAGTTTCCTCAGAGGGTTAAAGCTCTTGGGTTAGGGCCTTATCTAAGAATTGAAGCTCCTCTTTTCTTATATTTGTATGTTTCATTTCAGTTTTTAGATTAGGTTGCTATTAGATGTATTTCTTTTATGGTTAAGAATAGGTTGTTTTGGATGATTCAGTAGTTTTCTTCCATTTTTGTTTTCTATAGAAGGTTAGACAGTGATAAAGACAAGATTTAAAAGGCTAGCAGTAGTGCCTTGGCCTCTATTCCTCCCTTTCGGACAATGATCTGAGGCCAAGACCCTCTTGCTGCCCCAAAAACACAGATTTTCCTCCTTCATAGGTTGTTTGCATCTTTCTAGTTGGTTCATAGTCTAGTTTGCTTTGCTTCTAAACTTCGTCATCATTCTCATTTCCTTATTTGCAACCATATTTTTTCTTCCTTTTCCTTCATGCAATGGTTATCACCATTTCCTTTCATAGATCATAGTTTATTTTGATGCAGAAACTCTGTTTTTTAGATGCACTTACTTCCTTGCTTGCTCAATCTCATTGGTTGACTCTCAGTTCTTTATGTAGTAAGGATTTTCTAGTAATAGTCTAGTCTAATAGTCATTCCATCCACCATCTTATCCATGCCCTATAGGTCGCCCAAGTCTCCCCTCAATTCTGCTTTAGTTTTTTGAATTTTCCATAGATTCTCCTCTCTCTCCTTGATCAAATCCAATCATCTTCCTCTCTCCTAATGATTCTTGGTAGACCCTAGGTGCCCTAACACTTCCTCCCAACCTTCATCTACCTTTTCCACCCACTCGTGCACCTTCAAAACAATAAAAATGGCTCTCGGCCTCCTCCTATAGGCCTCCTATAAAACGATGTTTTTCCTCCTGTAGATTTCTTGTGTCCTCTTGTAGATTTTCCTGTAGGCTTCTTTTTGAAGTTCGATTGTGGGAAAGGCCTCCAGAAGGCCAACTGAGACCTCCTAGGACTCGTCCACACCATCCTACATCCTTTGACATCCCAGAACCACCCTCCATTTCTGCCTATTCGCTGCCACATTCACAAACAAATAAATTACATGCATGTCAAATTCACCTAAAAATACATAAAAACCCAAAAAGATGTTTCTTGCTCAATTGCTTCCACACATATCTTAGTTAGATGTTTTTTACTTCCTTGAGTAGGTAATGGAATTCTTTTCATGATTTCCATAATTCTTTTTTCAAAAATAGGATTAGAAGTTAACTAGGATTTCCTTGGTTTGCTTTACATTTCAGTCTTCTTGTCTACAAATAGAATAACACCTGTAGAGTAATCTCTATTTTTCCTTTCATCACATATAGAGCTTTTTCTGGAATCCATAGAAGTTAGCTTGAGCTCCTAGTGATCTTTTGCTGGATGACCAAGTGACAACCTATAGTAAGAACTAGTACTTGTGCATATAGCACTATCGCTTCCAAGTTTGTTACAAACTATGAAGTTGAGAAAAGTAAAGTAGGAAGTCTAGGAGTTGCAGCATTATTGCTGCAATATTGGTGCTCACCACTTTTTGGCACTAATGTATGGGAAGTGTCAGAGTATTCTGTGATTACAGCTTTCTTCTATTTCCTATTGCAACATTTCGCTAATAGTTTATTTCAACAAAAGTAGATTAGTCATTTTTGTGCTTCTAGTTCTACATTTCCTTGCTTTCCTCTTCAATTCTGCAAATTCCATTTTAGTAAAAGTAGATTATTCATTTCCTTGCTTTAAGTTCTACATTTCATTTTCTTTCCTCTTCAGTTTTTCAATCTCATTTTAGCAAGTTCATTTTAGTTAATTGCAATCATTTTGTTCAATCAATTTCAATTTTGCAGGTACTATCAATGTGGGGAAAAAGAAACAAAAAGAAACCAAAAATATTTACTCTCATGCCTCATAGGAATAGAGATAATTCAGGTAAATTTTTGCCCAACACCCCCACTGCTTCACATAGCCAACCTTCTCTCTTCTTTGGTGGTTGTGATCAAGAAGAACCCTTAGGTGAACAACACGACATATTTGAAGAAACTATAGGGAAAGAAGAAGAAGAAAACATTCCTTTTGAGCCAATGGTTGAACACATAAATGATAGGGGGAATGGAGAAAGAATAGAGGGTACTTTTCCCATTCGAGAGACCAATGGGGACACCAAAATGAAGAATATAAGCCCTTTTTCCCTACCTCATTTCCATGGTCTAACTATAGAAGATCCTAAGAATTTCTTGTTTGAGTTTGTTTTTATCTTTCGAGCCTATGACTATGCAGAAGATGAGCAAGAGTTGAAACTATTCCCTTCTACTTTGAAGGATGCATCACTACACTGGTTCATGGGATTACCTGGCAATAGTATCACAACTTGGGCTTAGATGCACCAAGCCTTTAACAACAAGTATCGAGACTATTATAGGTCAAAAGATACTAAATAAGAAATATTCTGACTGACTATAGGAAGTGATGAGTCCCTAGAAGACTATGAGGAGAGGTTCTAGCTCAGTTACAAAAGGGCTGGGTGCACACTTGACTCTGAGTTTCTGAAGTTGGTTTTGCCCAGAGGAATTCGAGATGAACTTTCAGACACCCTCCATGTACTAGCCGGGGGAGACATCTATCAACTATCTTATGAAGACATAAAGACTATTTTTAGAAACCATTCTAGAGCAGCCAGAAGGAAATGTAGGGGGAGTCAACCCATAGCCAGTAACTCTTCCTCTAACTCACCCGTTAAGTGAGAAATTGGAACTATGCTGGAAGACTTCAAGAGTGAGATGTTGCAGACTCTTTCCATGCAAATGGATGCCTTACATATCAAAAGAAAACAAGAGGAAGCAGAGAGGGCTTTGGCCATCTTTCGCCCTAGATGCATAAGGAGACATCCTAAGAACAAATTCCCATTCAACTCTATAAAGGTTTGTTCAATCTATGAAGAAAATCATTCCACAAATAAGTGTCCTTCCTTTCCCAGACTTAAAGTTGTATATCAAGGGATTGAGGGAGCCACTGAACAACTCTATTGCATCAACCAAAGAAGGCCGCATGGACCACTACCATACCAGTATGGGATACAAGCGACATCCCAAGCATACTACAAACCCAACACAATCACTTCCATACCTTCTTTGCATTCCCCTACTAACAATTCATGGTCCACGCCTCCTCCTTGGTCCTTCACCTCTCAATATCATGCCCAGCCAGCCAACCATGCATTTCAATCCTATGCTTAGCCACCACCTCAGTGGAATGCACCTCATCAGGGGTGAAGGCCCCAATACAACTCTCTTCCTACTCTTTTGCCTCCACCACCTACCCAACCACATTCGTTACCTCCTGCTCCACCAATGCAACCCCAAATTCCTGCCTAGTTCAATCCGAACCCAAACAATAGACAAGCTCAACAAGTTTATAGTTGGGAACCATCATGCCCAACTTATGTTGTGGAGATTTAGGAAATTAACTTGTGATCTAGGAAAGTTCTCCCAGATAGTCAGCGTCCACCTAGGGAGGTTGAGGAAGATAAAGATGAAAGTGAACCGAAAACAATTGCAGCCTTTCCTGAAAGACTCTCCATGACAGTCCAGCATACCCCAGAATAAATTGAACTCCTAGGGGAATTGAAAAATCTATGTGTAAAGATACCACTTCTTCAATCCATAAAGGATGTGCCTATCTACAATAGGTTGATCAAAGAGAAGTTCTTTAGGTATCTAACGAGACAGAAGAGAGATGCCCCAACCATCAATGTCATAGGGCGACTGTCTAACCTAATGTTGGGGTATGTAATTTGTCCAAAATATCTAGACCCTGGAAGCCCAGTAGTTGATGTCCACATCAGTGGCACCATGATTCCACATACTTTGATTGATTTGGGAGCTACCATTAATGTGATGACAAAGAACACAATGCTCAAACTCAACCTTTAGGGCTTTTTGAGGAAGACAACAACCATGCTACAGTTAGCAGACCACTCCACCGTGACCGCCAAGGGGATTGTGGAAGATGTGATGTTCTCCATTAATTCTTGGGAGTACCCTACTAATTTCTTAGTTCTCCAGGCCAAGACAAAGCTCACTGGGTATCCTCTCATTCTAGGAAGACCCTGGTTGGCTACTGTCGATGCCTACTTTAGTTGTTGAGCTGGGAACATGACCATCAAGAATGGGCATATGTCCAAGCAGTTAATCCTATATCCTCTTCCCCAACCTTTGTTAGAACATGATCTACCTCTCTAGCTGGAGGAGGAAGATGAGGATGAAGTTTATTTGCACCACTTTGTACATTAGAATTCACCATGGGAGGAAAACAACAAGATGACAATGATATGATTGAAAATCTGATTCGAAATCCACCTCCCAGTGTATCACCTTTAGAAGAAATAGTAAGAGAAACTCAAAACAACCCCTCAATTGATCTCTATGTGGTTGAATCCACTTCTCTCCGTGATAAGAATATAGAGTTTGATCCAGAAAGAACCTTGAAAATCAATCCATCCATATCCATTTCTCAAGATAAGGAACTGTGTATCTTGTTGAGAGAGCACTTAGATGCCTTCGCTTGGAGTTATAAGGAGATGAAGGGAGTACACCCTTCAATTTGTACTAATGATATATACATCAAGGAAGGTTGCAAGCTAGTTAGGTAGCCTCAAAGGAGAATTAAACCGGCGCTTAAAGATATTGTTAAGGAAGAACTACAGAAATTGCTTGATGCAAGGTTCATCTATTCCATCTCTGACAATGAATGGGTCTCTCCTTTGGTGCTAGTGCCAAAGAAAAATTGTAAGTGGAGAATCTGTGTCATCTATTGAGAATTAAACAAAGCTACTAAAAAGGACCATTTTCCTTTACCTTTCATAGATCAAATATTATATGGTCTTGCAGGGAATTTTTTTTTCTCTTTCTTAGATGGGTTTAGCAAGTACAATCAGATTCAAATCAGCATAGAAGACCAAGATAGGACCACTTTCACTTGTCCTTGGGGTAGCTTTGCATACCGGGTCCTTCCTTTGGTTTGTGTAATGCTCCAGCCACTTTCAAAAGAGTGGTACTAGTTATATTCTTTGAATTAGTTCATGATGCAGTAGAGATATATATGGATGACTTTACTCCTTATGGCTCTGATTTTTAGGAAGCTTTATCTAACCTAGGGAAAGTTTTAGGCAAGTGTATTCAGATGAAGCTCTCCCTCAGTCCAGAAAAATGTGAATTTTTGATTACTGAATGAACCATGCTAGGTCATACAATATCTCAACAAGGATTGCAGGTGGACCCCAACAAAATTGACATTATCCAAAGGGTCCCACCTCCTCGAAAGGTGAGAGATGTCATAAGTTTCCTAGGCTTGGATGGGTATTACTTAAGGTTCATTAAAGATTTTAGCAAGCTATCCTCTCCATTGATTGGTCTTTTTGGTAAAGATGTCAAATTTATATGGTCAGAAAATTGTCAAAGAGCCTTAGATACCTTGAAAAGCAAATTTGTGACTGCCCCAATTTTGAGAGGCCCAAACTAGGCCCTACCTTTCCACATTCACACAGAGGCCTCAAGCCAAGAAATAGGAGTAGCCTTGCGACAAATCAATGAAAAATTACCTTATGCCATATGCTTTATAAGAAAAAAATTGTCAAAGGTGGAGTTGAACTATACGGTAACCGAAAAGGAACTCCTAGTTGTCGTGCATTCCTTAAAAAAATTTAGACATTATATCACTGGATATCAGACCTTTATGCACACTGATCATACTACAATTAGATATTTAATGAATAAACCACAAGTGAATGCTCACATTATTAGATGGTTTCTTTTACTGTAGTAGTTTGATTTGACAATTGTTGATAAGCCTAGTAAAGAAAATGTTGTTGCTGACTTTTTGTCTAGAGTAAATTTTCCTGCAGGTGAAGAAGCAATGGTGGATGATCAAATGCCAGATGAATACCTATTTTCTATCGCAGTACTCTCTCCATGGTTTGCTGATATAGCAGACTACTTGGTTTTTGCACAGTTCCCACCACACTTGTCCTCAAAGGAGAAGAGCAAAATAGAAAGGAAAAGCTCCCCTTTCACCTAGATTGGGGGCAATCTCTTCAAACTTGGTCCAGATCAGATCTTGAGGAGATGTGTCAGGGAGAAGGAATTTTTTGGCATCCTCCTAAATTATCATCATGAGCTTTGTGAAGGTCATTTTGTGGCAAAAAGAACTACCTTCAAGATACTACAAGCAAGATACTATTGGCCCATTCTTCATTAAGATGTGAGGAGATATACCAACCAATGTGATCGGTGTCAAAGGTTGGGGAAACCTACCCCAAATGATGAAATTCCCATGTAGCCTCAAGTGACCTTTGAGCCATTTGAGAAGGGGGGCATGAACTTTGTGGCACTTATCAATGCTCCTTCAAAATATAAGCAATACTTCATTGTGTGCACCGATTACCTGACAAAGTGGGTAGAGACAAAAGAAATTAAAGCAGCGATGAAGGAAAAAGTAGTTGAATTTTTGGGGGAGAACATATTCTACAAGTTTAGGTATCCAAGAGAGTTGGTCACAGATCAAGGCATCCAGTTAACTTCTAATCTGATTGAAGACCTGCTCACACATCATAGAATCAAGCAAAAGACTTCCACCCCTTACCATCCACAAGGCAATGGGTAGGTGGAGGTCACTAACAAAGCATTGGAAGGGATCTTGACAAAGGTAGTGAGCAGCATCAAAAAATACTGGGTGGACAAACTAGTTGAGGCCACTTGGGCCTAAAACACAACATGGAAGACCACTACAGGGTTCACACCCTATGAGCTAGTCTATGGGAAGAAGGCTTTGCTGTCGATAGAATTTGAATTCAATATGTTGAGGATGGTAGCTCAGCTGGATCTAGACCTTAGCCATGCATAGAAGGAAAGATTACTCCAACTCAATGGATTGGACGAACACAAAATGCAGGCCCTCCTCCACTCAGAGGTAGTCCAGCTTCAGAGAAAGGTATGGCATGAAAAAAGCATTAGAGAGAAGCAATTTCAAAAGGGATATTGGGCACTATTCTATGGTTCAAGATATAAATATTTCAAGGGAACATTTAGGACAATATGGCTAGGACCCTGCACTATCGAGAAATGCAATGACAATGGTTCAGTTCTGATCAGAAACATTGATGATGAAGCCATCCCCATGCTTGTCAATGGACACTGGTTGAAAATATACAAGAAATCCCTCTCCAAGCAAGAGTTCATTGAAGGATTGAATAAGTTAGTGATGGTAGTGAAGCATGTCTTAGCCTCCACTTCACCCCCTCACTGAAGAAAAAGAAAAAGAAAAAAATAAAATAATAAGGAGTCAAGTGAAAACCTCCATGAGGCACTTGAGTCCCATCATTGGGTTGAAAACCTCTCCTGGGGTGGCCCAGTGATGTAAAAAAAAAAGAGAAGAAAGAAGATAAGATCTCTAGGTGAAAACCTCCCTTGGAGGCACCCAAGGTAGGTAGCCTAGGTGAAAACCTCCCCAAGGCACCCTGATTGTTTTCAAAAAAAAAAAAAAAAAAGAATTTCCACTTGTATTGCAGGAGTAGGAGGTGTACAGGAAGCAATAGCAGGTTCCAAGGGATCTTTGAACCAATACCAGCACCTATCCTACCTTCCCTCACCTTTGTCGATCATTCTTGAAATTATTTCCACCTCACTATGCTTCTTTTTCAAAAATTGTGTTTTCTACAGGAGGCTCCTATATAAATTACAGAGAGCCAGAAATGGATTTTAAAAGCAGTTTGAGGAGCTGTGAAGTTTAATCAAGGATTTATAAATCCTCCTATAGTCTTAAAACCTCTCTTCCATCATTTCTAGACCTACATAACGTCCCAAGCACCATTCTTCTTCCTGCCAAAGAAAAAACACAGAAAAACAGTTTTTAGAAAAAGAAAAAAAAAGGAACAACATCATTCACCTCACTTGAATCCTACCCTTTACCTCTCCATCTCTATCTACACTTTTGGCATCATTGTCACAACTCCAAGCATAGAAAAGAAGCTAAAATTTCAAAGGGATATGGAGCTATAGGAGGTCCTGTAGGAATTCCTATAGCAACTGATCCCATTAAAATCTAGCATCAACAGCATAAAGGTGCAAATCTAAGGGTTGAAGCAGACTCCTAAAGATCAATTCCATCCAGAAAAGAACCTGCACAAAAGAACAACCACATATCAGCAACCAGACAAGCACATCTAAGAAGGAATAAAGGCATGTAACAGAAGGAAAAGCCATGGAAACTCACAACAAACACATTCAGATCTCAGGTAAGTGACTAACCCGCTCCTCTGTTTGGATTAGTATAATTAGAGAGCATGAAATAGCAATGAGATGGTTGAGGCTAGTTTAGGTTGATGTGGCTAGTTAACTTGGCTACCCTCGTCTAGTTGACTTCACTCATCCGGAGCTATCACCACACGTGCGCTTAGTCAAACTCAAGAGAAGATGTCGAGGACAATTAGTGGAGGTGATGGGAACACTGATCCAATCATGAGGGGTGATTACAAGGAAAGGAAAATGATGACAAGGTAGGTGGGGGACCAACGGTCTGAATGGGGCCAATGTACACTTGGCCAGCTCACCCTCCATCACCAGAAATATCCATAAACATCCATAAGTACTCCCCGCCAAAGCACTCTCACCACCTTTCTCTTTCATTATTTCCTTGAAACTCCACTCCTTCTACCTTCTCGTGCCCCTACAAGCCTTGTAGACATCGTTCTCCGCTGATCTCTCCAATATCTCTACTCTTGGTGTTCTATAGAAGCACTTACAGGTTCTACAGGAGAACCTACAGGAGAGTTGGTAGTGTTCTGCAGGAGGGCCAGTAAGTTGTTTTGGAGAGGAAAAACACAATTTTTAGCACAATTCTCGGGCTGCAGAGGTAGGTTCTTAGCTTACCCCATTGAATATCAAAATAAGCTAACAGTGGTTTAGTTTTTGAGGATAAAATAGAACTGTTGCGTGCAGAAAATTCATAAAAAAATATTGCTTATTGTTTAAAAAATCCATAGTCTCTATCTCTCTGTTTTTCTTAAAAAATTGTTCTCCCCATTTCCATAGTTGGTTTTCCAAGGAAGCATAGACAAAATGACAGGAGGTTTTATGAGGAAGGAGCCAATCAACTCCTCCAGGCTCCATGCACACCCACAAGTAGTGGACATATTCACAAGAGCCAATTGGATGAACTTTTTTTAATAAATTCCAAGTGTTTGATGAGGAAATTGCTTAGGAATTTGTCCACTCTTTGGTCCCTCACTCAAGAGCACATGCCACTATCACATTTAGAGGCATATCCATGGAGATAACCCCTGAATTCATTAGTAGGTTAACTACCCTTCCTCTTGGGTTGCCTTCGAGCAAGGATGAAAAACCAATTGGCTAGGCTTCCAAGTAAAACTTCTTTCAAAATAATGAAACCCTTGTAGAAGATAAGAATGGCATAAGAAGGGCTAGCATACCATACCCTTGGGATGAGGTTAGCTATTAGATAATCAAATATATTTCCTGTGAAGGGAGGTATAGCATTATCTATGGTTACCACTTCAGAATCATGCATGAATTAAGGTATGGCATGGACACTCCAGCACCTCAGAAACACATCATCCCTTACTTCCTCCTATAGTCCCCCATTGACTCCAGTACTAAAGTAAAAGTAGGAAATCTGGACTGGCTAGCTCACCATGGGTTAATCAAAATTTTAGTGGAAGAAGCCCTCCATACAGTCACAATCCCCATAGCATGGGAAATTTTCCAAAACATGATTGTTGAAGATGATATAAAGGCCCTGACCTATGATATTAGATCTACTGGTAGTGAGGAGGAAGAGTAGAAAGAGGGAGAAGGTGGAGAAGCTGGTGATTTAGAGGAACAGGAAGGGAAGAAGGAAGAACCCAAAATAGAGGAAGGGGAAGCTGAAGAAACAAAGCAGATAAAAACAGAGAAAACTGAGAGAGAAAAAGACAGAAGGAGGAAAAGGAGTAAAAAAGACAAAAGTGTCTCCTGAGACCCTAGAAAGAGAGGTAGCAACTGCTCTCACTACCCTCAACACACCAATTAAACCAAAACAAAATATGAAGAGATAGACCTCAATGTATTTCAGGGCTAGGAAGAGCACAAGGATCAAAACAAGGAAGCCCCAACCTTCTTCTAAAGTGCCTATTGTTATTGAAGATTCACCCTCTACCGAAGGAAAAGAATCCCCTTCCAAAGCACCTATTACTTATGAAAGGGGGACTCCTAGATCTCCCACATGGAAGGAAAATGTAAAACTACAGGACTCAAAAACAATTCTACAAGAGGCACACACTGTTCTACAGGAGACCTTGTCAAAACTATAGGAGACTGAAAAACTTGAAAAAGAGGTAGAAGGATAGCCACAGGGAATGGAGGAAGCAGCAAAGGCACAAGAACCTGACCCCCTAGCCTAGTCTTGGCTCTTACTACAATCTTCTTGGGGGGGAGAATCATTCACAAAAATTTGCAATTTCATTGTTCTTTGAGTTGGAGAAATAAAGAATAAGGATCCATAGGTGGATGCAAATAGCCAAATCCAAGGGAGTTGAGGATATTGGCCACATGGAGAACAAACTCAGAGAAATGGGCAGAGAATTAAGTGTTGTCAAACACAAAGATGCAATCATAAGAAGTCACTTTGAAACTAAAAATGAATTGATAAGAAGACAACTGCAAGAGAAAGAGACCCAATTGGCATGCATCACCAGCTAGTCCATCGAGGCATTGCAATGCAGGCCACCAGTAAAATCCTATGGCCTATTTCTCAAGGACTAATGGATGCAATTTCAGATTAAGACATTGGCACAAAGAGGCACAATTCCTTTCCAATATTATAGGTAGTTTGTGGACCTGTGTGACCAAGGCATAGTAGAAGATAAGGCAAAGATGGTAGAATTCTATTTGCACAACATGGCTCTCACAGACATGAATGTGTGGGACCCCAATGCTAGGCTAGGGGACCTACAACTAATGGCCATGGCCTCATGGATGAGCCATGAAGAGTTAAGGGCAATATAAATAAGAAAGTTGATCATAAAGGAGCAGAATGAGCCCTTAATGATCAGAGCTGAGCCATCATACCCCATGGCACTCATTAGAATACATAACCTGCTTGCGCATAACCCTCAAATTGTCCCTAGATATATCAGTGATTAGGCACAAGCCATTGCACATTTTTAGGATATGGAAAGATTACTTGGGGATGATTGTGTACATGCTTGTATGAGGAGATGGAACACCTTACCACATAGTCCACAGATCAGGGAGTACCACTCCCCAATGAGGATGAGAAAGGCATTAAGGATAGTGCCAATGTACAAGCACTCCATGTAGAGGCTGCAAGTCAATTGGATTGGCCTCAAATTGAGTCCCCCAATGCTGCTAGGAATGCTAGAGGGTAGAAAAGAAGAAGAAGAGTAACGACAGTGGGAAGAGGTAGATAGAAATGTAGGATTCTATGACAAGGAAGAGGAGACCACATCAGAAGCATGGAAAGCTAGGGAGGCCACCACTGCCATCAAATATGAGGAGATGGACTAAGTTTCTTAGAGGATGAGCAACACTTTCAGTTAGGGGTGATGATGAGCCTCATAAATGGGTAATTATATGGGCTCATTTTACCTCCTAACCTAGCCAAATAAACCATTCTCTTAGATTGTTGCATGATTTTCTAATTATTTTTATGCTTATAGAGTGATTTCAGTTAGTTATGATGGCATGAGGTCTAATATGTGTTTAATGTAGATTATTGATGACGTTTGTGGTCAAAGTCAAGGATCCGATGGACAAATAGTAGCAATAACTCGAAGTGGACAAAGGAGAGGACTTATAGGAAGGAGCCCCCCTCATTTATTACTCCTCACTTTGAATTTCCCCTCATTTAGCTCGAAGTACAAGCAACCAAGTCATGCATTAGCAGGCAGCCGAGCAGAGTGGAGGATAACTGGTGTTTATCTTGAGTTTTGGGAGCCAAGCCTCCTTAATTTTGAGGAAGATGTTGGGAGATTCATTTGTATAAGTAGAGAGGCCTAGGGGCTCACTAGGGAGTTGGTAAAATTTTCAAATTTTTGCTGCAATATTGCTTATGTAAACTCTACTCAATTTCGAGCTTATTATCTTGACAGTTCATGTAATCTTGCTATTGTTTTTAGAATTAAGATGGAATCCTTTATGAGTTAGCACTAAGTTTCCTCAAAGGGCTGAAGCTCTTGGGTTAGAGCCTAATCCAAGTAGCGAAGCTCCTTTTTTCTTATATTTGTATGTTTCATTTCAGTTTGAAGATTAGGTTGTTGTTAGATGCATTTCTTTTATGGTTAAGAATAGGTTGTTTTGGATGATTCAGTAGTTTTCTTACATTTGTGTTTTATATAACAGGTTACGTAGTGATAAAGACAAGATTTAAAAGGCTATTAGGAATTCCTTGGCCTCTCTTCCTCCCTTTGGGAGAATGATCTGAGGCCAAGACCCTCTTACTGCCCCAAAACCATAGATTTTCCTCCTTCATAGATTGTTTGCAGCTTTCTAGTGTGTTCATAGTCTAGCTTGCTTTGCTTCTGAACTTCGTCATCATGATCATTTCCTTATTTGCAACTATCTTCTTTCTTTCTTTTCCTTCATGCAATGGTTATGACCATTTCCTTTCATAGATCATAGTTTATTTCGATGCAGAAACTATGTTTTTAGATGCACTTACTTCCCTGCTTGCTCAATCTCATTGGTTGACTGTCAGTTCTTTATGTAGCAAAGATATTCTAGTAATAGTCCAGCCTATCAGCCATTCCATCCATCATCTGATCCATTCCCTACAGGTCACCCAAGTCTCCCCTCAATTCTACCTTAGTTGTTTGAATTTTCCATAGACTTTCCTCTCTCTCCTTAATTAAATCCAGTCATCTTTCTCTCTCCTAATGATTCTTGGTAGACCCTAGGTGCCCTAACACTTCCTTCCAACCTTCATCTACCTTTTCCACCCACTCTTGCACTTTCAAAACAATAAAAACTACTCTCGGCCTCTTCCTATAGGCCTCCTGTCAAACGATGTTTTTCCTCCTGTAGATATATTGTGTCCTCTTGTAGATTTTCCTGTAGGCTTCCTTTTGAAGGTCGATTATGGGAAAAGCCTCCAAAAAACCACCTGAGACCTTCTAGCACTTGTCCACACCATCCTAAATCCTCTCACATCCCAAAACCACCCTCCATTTCCACCTATTCGCTACCACATTCACAAACAAATAAATTACATGCATGTCAAATTCACCTAAAAATACATAAAAACCCAAAAAGATGTTTCTTGCTCAATTACTTCCACAAATATCTTAGTTAGGTGTTTTTTACTTCCTTGAGTAGGTAATGGAATTCTTTTCATGATTTCCATAATGCTTTTTGCAAAAATAGGATTAGAGGTTAACTATGATTTCCTTGGTTCACTTTACATTTCAGTCTTCCTTTCTGCAAATAGAATAGCACCAGTAGAGTAATCTCTCTTTTTCCTTTCATCACATATAGAGCTTCTTCTATAGTCCATAGAAGTTATCTTGAGCTCCTAGTGATCTTTTGTCGGCTGACCAAGTGACAACCTGCAATAAGAACTAGTACTTGTGCATACATCACGGTTGCTTCCAAGTTTGTTATGAACTAACAGGTTGATAAAAGTAAAGTAGGAAGCCCAAGAGTTGTAGCATTATTTCTACAATATTGGTGCTCACAAAATGGCACATAATGCAGTTCAGTGATGGGTACAGTCATGATTAATGAAGCATGATGATATGTAGCATATTGATGATGGGTACAACATGGTGCAGCACAATGAGGTGTAGCATGATGACGAAATGTAGCACAATGATAGGTGAAGGAGTCACCTTGGAGAATCAGTTGAAGTAACATGTCTTCAACTAATCTCATGTATCATCTTCTTCGAGATGATCTATGCACTTATCTAGATAAGTCAAAGTGTTGACTTTTGTTATAAACGTACTATCTCTCTCTCTCTTTATTGAACTATTGAAGAACATATAAGAAGAATTGATCAAGGGTTTCCCCACATTGGGGTTTTCTGCTAGCTAGCACCACATCTTGTGTCCTCTTATCTTGGCTTGTCTTCTGCGATTTATGTTTATATTCTATCTGTAGTTTACTTTAATGCTGATGTGATTGCTAATCTGGAAAAGATATTGAGCTAACTGTGAAAATTGAAATAAATTTCTCTAAGCATAGAACATACCTAAATTAACACCAATGAACTATATTAGTGGTAAAATTTGTTTTTTTCACTATGATTGGTAATTTACCTTGAAAGATACACGTGATATCATCTTCGTAATGTTAACAATTACAAATCCATGACATCTCTAGTTGTTCCAACTTCTATCACATATTGAATGTAGTTGAAGCCTTCGAGATTTCTAGATCCAATGTTCTTAGAAGAATGTGGCAGGCTCAAAAGTTAGTGTCCAAGTAGTTACTCACCTTTATCACAAGTTGACCAACTATTTTTCGTATTCTAGATTACTCTCAAGATCTCCTTACATGCCACAAACAAAAGAAGATATTGTAAAGACAATCTCTCTCTGTTTCTAAAGGAAACCAATTTCTGTTTAATCAAAAATGATATTTTTTGGTTATTTTGGAACAATTTCCTTGAGAACATTTCCAGAGAAATCATAATACATGAAGATTTTATATACTCTCAAAATCTTCCAAGATCACGTAATCACAATTGAGCCTCAGCAACTATACAGTTATGAGGCAGACTAACCCATATTCATTTAATTAGTTTTCCTTTATATGATTACGTAATAAATAGCTATACAGACAAATATGCATTCTATTGACAAGAATCTATATACCCCTATGAAGGTCTTACAAGAAAAGGAACATTTGTACCAGGAAGATCCACCTGATGAAATCAATTCCTGCTGGATCAACCAACAGAGGTCACTGTGTAATCTGCAGGTACCAAGCAATAATCCCACACAATAGTGTCCAGGTTTTGCTAGCACCTTATTAAAAAAAGTTTCATTTCTCCCCATTTAGGTTTACCATACCAATGTAAAGTTTCATTGTTCAAAATGTTAGGGCCTCCTTGGTAAAACCATGCATGTCATATTCAGTGACTATGGGATAGTCTAAGCTAGATTCAGTAATAAATTTTTTTCATCAATAGAGTTTTGGCATTTTCTGGCTATGTTAAGGCACCAACACCACAACTGTTATGAATGACCTAGTCAAGTCTAAAGAAAGAGTCCCTTTTGTCTCATCTCTATATCAACCCATGAAATGGTGGAGAGCCTAACAACATTCTCTTTTAATCACTCAAGCTAGACCGAATTGAAAAGTTGTATTCCTACCTAACCAAACATTTTCCATGTTCTTGCTTCCTCATAAAAAGATATCAGTATAGGGGATATCCTGATGCAAAATGTACCTCTCAGCAAACTCTTTTAACACCTTGTTTTAGGAGATTAACCCACTAGCCTTTGTTCTATGGTGACTTTCCAAACCCAGTAGCTCCTACATAAGATCACTCTCATATTGAATCTAAAACCATTTAACTATGATTAATTGGTAGCACATACAATTTGTAGGAATGGTCAAAGTTTCAGGTTTGGACCATTTAGTCAGGTTTATAGTTTAAATGGCAATTTCATTTTTTGAGTTAAACTATCTCTGACATATATGATATAACTAACCTAGTCTATTGTTACGTCACTACTACAACAATCCATGAAATGTGCATGCAAGGTCTAAAATCAATGCTTAACCTGGCTTCCATTGTAATGTTCCACATTTGAAAGGACTTCCCAAAAGATTGCATTGTGTTTATATAATGCTTCATGCATCTCTAGTAAAAACTAAAGTCTAGATGCCATATGTGTTTGTCAGATGTTGCTTATGAATGCATAGATCAGATTAGTGTATTTCATATATTCTCAAGAGAGAGCATCTTTTGTCTCATCTCTATATCAATCAATGAAATGGTGGAGAGCCTAACGACCTTCTCTTTTAATCACTCAAGCTAGACCAAATTGACAAATTGTATTCCTACCTAACAAAACATTTTCCATGTTTTTGCTTCCTCATAAAAAGTTATCAGTCTAGGGGATATCCTGATGCAAAATGTACATCTCAGCAGACTATTTTAACACTTTGTTTTAGGAGATTAACCCAATGGCCTTTGTTTTGTGGTGACTTTCCAAACCCCATAGCTCCTCCATAATATTACTCTCGTATTGAATCTAAAACCATTTAACTATGATTAATTGGTAGCACATACAATTTGCAAGGAAGGGTCACAATTTTAGGTTTGGACCATTTAGTAAGGTTTATAGCTTAAGTGGCATTTTTATTCTTTGAGTTAAACAATCTTGGACATATATGATATAACTGACCTAGTCTATTTTTATGTCACTACTACAACAATCCATAAAATGTGCATGCAATGTCTAAAATCAATGCTTAACTTGGCTTCCATAGTAATGTTCCACATTTGAATGGACTTCCCAAAAGATTGCATTGTGTTTATATAATGCTTCATGCATCTCTAGTAAAGACTAAAGGCTAGATGCCAAACATGTTTGTCAGTTGTTGCTTATGAATGCATGGATAAGATTGGTGTATTTCATATATTCGCAAGAGAGAGCCTCCTTTGTCTCATCTCTATATCAATCCATGAAATGGTGGAGAGCCTAACAGCCTTCTCTTTTAGTCACTCAAGCTAGACCAAATCGACAAGTTGTATTCCTACCTAACCAAACATTTTCCATGTTTTTTCTTCATCATAAAAAGATATTAGTCTACAGGATATCCTGATGCAAATGTACATGTCAGCAGACTATTTTAGCACCTTGTTCCAGGAGATTAACCCACTAGCCTTTGTTCTGTGGTGACTTCCCAAACCCAATAGCTCCTCCACAAGATTACTTTTGTATTGAATCTAAAACCATTTAACTATGATTAATTGGTAGCAAATACAATTTTCAAGGAAGGGTCACAGTTTTAGGTTTGGACCATTTAGTTAGGTTTATAGCTTCAATGGAAGTTTCATTCTTTGAGTTAAATATCTTTGACATATATGATATAACTGACCTAGTCTATTTTTATGTCACTACTACAACAATCCATGAAATGTGCATGCAAGTCTAAAATCAATGCTTAACTTCGCTTCCATAGTAATGTTCCACATTTGGATGGATTTCCTAAAAGATTGCATTGTGTTTATATAATGCTTTATCCATATCTAGTAAAAACTAAAGGCTAGATATTGGAAAAGTCACTTTAAAGTTTACAAAATACAGAAAGGTAGTTTCTATTCGAACTATCTATCTGACTAGTTATATGTGTATGTCTTTATGAGAAGCAAGAAAACCTTTCGGCTAGGAGGTAGAGGGGAGACAGGAGAATTTCTATGATAACTTACAGTCTAGAAAATAGATAGCACATTTTGTTAATGATGTCAAGAAGAGTCTACCTCTTCTACATTTGGTAGTCTCAATAAAGGAAGCATGTCATCTCTCAAAGTCCTCCAAGAAAAGAAAAGAGAATGGCAAGGAAGTAATTCCACTACCTGGGTTTGGTATTTTGTTTCTTCCACCTTGTAGAAATTAAATGATCAACATCATTGTTTCATGGACTATCAATAGGGAGCAGATCAAATAGGAAGAGGAATTCTTTAACTATTCATGCAACTACTGCATGGGCACCTAGAATTAGCTATGATAGGAATCCATAGACTGCGCCCTTACAAGCTTGGCTGAAGATAGCTCAACTTAGTTGTCAAAAGAACAATTATTTTCTCGGCCAATGAGGTAAATTGGATTCACCTTTATGATAGCATGAATACTAGTATTATTTCAGTGATTTTTTTGGGGCATTTCTGTTCACATATTATGATAAATAAATGTCTTTCAACTATTTGAATCATGGTACAATCACTACCTTGACTGCTTTAAAGCAAATTCACTACTCAAATGGATTTGGTTATCCCTCCTATTATCACAAAACCTGTACTGATGGCTGCTAATCAGTAAGACCTTATGTAACTATTTTAGACCAGACTTTTAGCTAGGGATTAGCCTCCTTAGTCAGAGAGGGCTCTCTCACAGATTTTTGATATGCATTAAGGGCAAGAAAAGATGGCTAACTCTTTAAACAGTAGATGAAGTTTAAGCTGGTTGGAACAACAAAATTAGACTTCTTCCATTGGGCTCATGGAGTCATACACTTTTGCAGTAAATTATTTGCTACTCAATCATGGAAGCCAAGGCATATAATGTCTCAACACTCAAAACATTTCTCAAGAAGAACCTCAATTCAAAAAACATACACAGGAAGTCTGAGCACTAGGTGAATTCAAAGTGATTGCATATTTAGTGAACTGTAAAACAAGAAGAATAAAGACCAAACCACATATACTCTGAGCATTTGAAACACAAGATGAATCTTGGGAAGAAAAGGTACTGCTTCTATTACTGTCAAAGTCTTTTTACATAAGCCAACATAAAAACTCTGTTTTTTATCATAAATCTCCAACCCTTTTTACATCAGAGTTTTTCCTATATATAGGAAAACAAAACTAAACTACCTTGA